>JBAPLH010002059.1:0-45218 GCA_037897445.1 Ceriops zippeliana
ATGCAATCAAAATCAAGGACTGAATTGTTTGTTAAATTTGAATGAATTCATGTAATTGATGGTCTATGGGCATTTTTGTTCAAAATGAATATAGTTATTAAGAAAAGAAACAAAATGTATAATTTTCAAGGTTATTGCATGAAAAATAGTCCTTGGTAACAACAACAAGAGGAGCCTGATTAACATTAGGAAGATTATGAAATTGTCATTATTTAGGAATTAAACTAGAAACACATTTGTACGAAATGCAAAAACCCTGATGAATCGCAACCTTTTTCTTGTGGATTGAAATAGATTTGGATTTTTATTGGTGTTTTATACTTGTTTTGAATCAATTAATATACTAGGTTGTTTAGCGACATGTGTTATATTTCATGATCAATCTATCAAAAAGTGTGTTTGGAATCAAAAGAAGAGGCTTGTTAACCAAAAATGATGGGAGCAACTCTTTAATTTTGAATTCAACAAATAATGTCAAGAAGAAATGCAATTCAAAATCAAGGACTGAATTTAATGTTAAATTGAACGGATTCATGTAATTGATGGTCCACGGGCATTTTTTTCAAAATGAATATAGTTATTAAGAAAGAAATAAAAGTTAATTTCAAGGTTATTGCATGAAAAATTGTCCTGGTAACAACAAGAGGAGCCTAATTAACATGAGGTGATTAGAAATTCTCTTTATTTTGGAAATAAACCAGTTAACATTGGTACGAAATGCAAACCACGATGAAAGACACCGTTGGCCGACGAATTTAAATAGATTTGGATTTTTGTTGGTGTTTATACTTGTTTGAATCAATTAATATACTAGGTTGTTTAGCTACATGTGTCATATTTCATGATCAATGTATCAAAAAGTGTGTTTGGAATCAAAAGAAGAGGCTTGTTAACCAAAAATGGTGGGAGCAACTCTTTAATTTTTAATTCAACAAATAATATAATGAAGAAATGCAACTCAAAATCAAGGACTGAATTGTTTGTTAAATTCAACGGATTCATGTAATTGATGGTCCACGGGTATTTTTTTCAAAATGAATATAGTTATTAAGAAAGAAACAAATGTTAATTACAAGGTTATTGCAAGAAAAATAGTCCTGGTAACAACAAGAGGAGCCTAATTAACATGAGGTGATTAGAAATTCTCGTTATTTAGGAATTAAACCAGAAAACATTTGTACGAAATGCAAACCCAGATGAATGGCACCTTTTGCCAATGCGTTTAAATGGGTTTGGATTTTTATTAGTGTTTATACTTGTTTGAATCAATTAATATACTACGTTGTTTAGCCACATGTGTTATACTTCATGATCAATGTATCAAAAAGTGTGTTTGGAATCAAAAGAAGAGGCTTGTTAACCAAAAATGATGGGAGCAACTCTTTAATTTTGAATTCAACAAATAATATCAATAAGAAATGCAATTCAAAATCAAGGACTGAATTGTTTGTTAAATTGAATGAATTCATGTAATTGATGATCCACGGGCATTTTTTTCAAAATGAATATACTTATTAAGAAAGAAATAAATTTAATTTCAAAGTTATTGCATGAAAAATAGTCCTGGTAACAACAAGAGGAGCCTAATTAACATTAGGTGATTAGAAATTGTCATTATTTAGGAATTAAACCAGTTAACATTTGTACGAAATGCAAACCTTGATGAATGGCATCTTTTGCCTGTGGATTTAAATAGATTTGGATTTTTATTGGTGTTTATACTTGTTTGAATCAATTAATATACTAGGTTGTTTAGCCACATGTGTTATATTTCATGATCAATGTATCAAAAAGTGTCTTTGGAATCAAAAGAAGAGGCTTGTTAACCAAAAATGATGGGAGCAACTCTTTAATTTTGAATTCAACAAATAATATAAACAAGAAATGCAATTCAAAATCAAGGACTGAATTGTTTGTTAAATTGAATTAATTCATGTAATTGCTGGTACACGGGCATTTTTTTCAAAATGAATATAGTTATTAAGAAAGAAACAAATGTTAATTTCAAGGTTATTGCATGAAAAATAGTCCTGGTAACAACAAGAGGAGCCTAATTAACATTAGGAGATTAGAAATTGTCATTATTTAGGAATTAAACGAGTTAACGTTTGTACGAAATGCAAACCCTGATGAATGACACACCTTTTGCCTGTGAATTTAAAATAGATTTGGATTTTTATTGGTGTTTATACTTGTTTGAATCAATTAATATACTAGGTTGTTTAGCCACATGTGTTATATTTCATGATCAATGTATCAAAAAGTGTGTTTGGAATCAAAAGAAGAGGCTTGCTAACCAAAAATGTTGGGAGCAACTCTTTAATTTTGAATTCAACAAATAATATCAAGAAGAAATGCAATTCAAAATCAAGGACTGAATTTAATGTTAAATTCAATGGATTCATGTAATTGATGGTCCACAAGCATTTTTTTCAAAATGAATATAGTTATTAAGAAAGAAATAAATGTTAATTTCAAAGTTATTGTATGAAAAATAGTCCTGGTAACAACAAGAGGAGTCTAATTAACATTAGGTGATTAGAAATTGTCATTATTTAGGAATTAAACCAGTTAACATTTGTACGAAATGCAAACCCTGATGAATGGTACCTTTTACCTGTGGATTTAAATAGATTTGGATTTTTATTGGTGTTTATACTTGTTTGAATCAATTAATATACTACGTTATTTAGCCACATGTGTTATATTTCATGATCAATGTATCAAAAAGTGTGTTTGGAATCAAAAGAAGAGGCTTGTTAACCAAAAATGATGGGAGCAACTCTTTAATTTTTAATTCAACAAATAATATAATGAAGAAATGCAACTCAAAATCAAGGACTGAATTGTTTGTTAAATTCAACGGATTCATGTAATTGATGGTCCACGGGCATTTTTTTCAAAATCAATATAGTTATTAAGAAAGAAACAAAAGTTAATTTCAAAGTTATTGCATGACAAATAGTCCTGGTAACAACCAGAGGAGCCTGATTAACATAAGGTGATTAGAAATTCTCATTTTTTAGGAATTAAACTAATTAACATTTGTACGAAATGCAAACCCAGAATAATGGCACCCTTGGCCGATGGATTTAAATAGATTTGGATTTTTTGTGGTGTTTATACTTGTTTGAATCAATTAATATACTAGGTTGTTTAACCACATGTGTTATATTTCATAATCAATGGATCAAAAAGTGTGTTTGGAGCCAAAAGAAGAGACTTGTTAAGCAAAAATGATGGGAGCAACTCTTTAATTTTGAATTCAACAAATAGTATCAATAAGAAGTGCAATTGAAAATCAAGAACTGAATTGTTTGTTAAATTGAATGAATTCATGTAATTGATGGTCCATTGGTATTTTTTTCAAAATGAATATAGTTATTAAGAAAGAAACAAACGTTAATTTCAAGGTTATTGCATGAAAAATAGTCCTGGTAACAACAAGAGGAGCCTAATTAACATTAGGTGATTAGAAATTCTCATTATTTAGGAATTAAACGAGTTAACATTTGTACGAAATGCTAACCCAGATGAATGGCACATTTTGCCTATGGATTTAAATAGATTTGGATTTTTATTGGTATTTATACTTGTTTGAATCAATTAATATACTACGTTGTTTAGCCACATGTGTTATATTTCATGATCAATGTATCAAAAAGTGTGTTTGGAATCAAAAGAAGAGGCTTGTTAACCAAAAATGGCGGGAACAACTGTTTAATTTTGAATTCAACAAATAATATCAAGAAGAAATGCAATTCAAAATCAAGGACTGAATTTAATGTTAAATTGAACAGATTCACGTAATTGATGTTCCATGGGTATTTTTTTCAAAATGAATATAGTTATTAAGAAAGAAAAACAAAAGTTAATTTCAAGGTTATTGCATGGAATATATAGTCCTGGTAACAATAAGAGGAGCCTAATTAACATTAGGTGATTAGAAATTCTCATTATTTAGGAATTAAACTAGAAAACATTTGAACGAAATGCAAACCCAGATGAATGGCACCTTTTGCCAATGGATTTAAATGGATTTTTGGATTTTTATTAGTGCTTATATTTGTTTGAATCAATAAATATACTAGATTGTTTAGCCACATGTGTTATACTTCATGAACAATGTATCCAAAAAGTGTGTTTGGAACCAAAAGAAGAGGGCTTGTTAACCAAAAATGATGGGAGCAACTCTCTAATTTTGAATTCAACAAATAATATCAATAAGAAATGCAATTCAAAATCAAGGACTGAATTGTTTGTTAAATTGAATGAATTCATGTAATTGATGGTCCATTGGTATTTTTTTCAAAATGAATATAGTTATTAAGAAAGAAACAAACGTTAATTTCAAGGTTATTGCATGAAAAATAGTCCTGGTAACAACAAGAGGAGCCTAATTAACATTAGGTGATTAGAAATTATCATTATTTAGGAATTAAACGAGTTAACATTTGTACGAAATGCTAACCCTGATGAATGGCACATTTTGCCTATGGATTTAAATAGATTTGGATTTTTATTGGTGTTTATACTTGTTTGAATCAATTAATATACTAGGTTTGTTTAGCCACATGTGTTATATTTCGTGATCAATGTATCAAAAAAGTGTGTTTGGAATCAAAAGAAGAGGCTTGTTAACCAAAAATGACGGGAACAACTGTTTTAATTTTGAATTCAACAAATAATATCAAGAAGAAATGCAATTCAAAAATCAAGGACTGAATTTAATGTTAAATTGAACAGATTCACGTAATTGATGTTCCACGGGTATTTTTTTCAAAATGAATATAGTTATTAAGAAAGAAACAAAAGTTAATTTCAAGGTTATTGCATGGAAAAATAGTCCTGGTAACAATAAGAGGAGCCTAATTAACATTAGGTGATTAGAAATTCTCATTATTTAGGAATTAAACTAGAAAACATTTGAACGAAATGCAAACCCAGATGAATGGCACCTTTTGCCAATGGATTTAAATGGATTTGGATTTTTATTAGTGCTTATATTTGTTTGAATCAATAAATAATATACTAGATTGTTTAGCCACATGTGTTTATACTTCATGAACAATGTATCCAAAAGTGTGTTTGGAACCAAAAGAAGAGGCTTGTTAACCAAAAATGATTGGAGCAACTCTCTAATTTTGAATTCAACAAATAATATCAATAAGAAATGCAATTCAAAATCAAGGACTGAATTGTTTGTTAAATTGAATGAATTCATGTAATTGATGGTCCATTGGTATTTTTTTCAAAATGAATATAGTTATTAAGAAAAGAAACAAACGTTAATTTCAAGGTTATTGCATGAAAAATAGTCCCTGGTAACAACAAGAGGAGCCTAATTAACATTAGGTGATTAGAAATTGTCATTATTTAGGAATTAAACGAGTTTAACATTTGTACGAAATGCTAACCCTGATGAATGGCACATTTTGCCTATGGATTTAAAATAGATTTGGATTTTTTATTGGTGTTTATACTTGTTTGAATCAATTAATATACTACGTTGGTTTTAGCCACATGTGTTATATTTCATGATCAATGTATCAAAAAGTGTGTTTGGAATCAAAAGAAGAGGCTTGTTAACCAAAAATGACGGGAACAACTGTTTAATTTTGAATTCAACAAATAATATCAAGAAGAAATGCAATTCAAAATCAAGGACTGAATTTAATGTTAAATTGAACAGATTCACGTAATTGATGTTCCACGGGTATTTTTTTCAAAATGAATATAGTTATTAAGAAAGAAACAAAAGTTAATTTCAAGGTTATTGCATGGAATATAGTCCTGGTAACAATAAGAGGAGCCTAATTAACATTAGGTGATTAGAAATTCTCATTATTTAGGAATTAAACTAGAAAACATTTGAACGAAATGCAAACCCAGATGAATGACACCTTTTGCCAATGGATTTAAATGGATTTGGATTTTTATTAGTGCTTATATTTGTTTGAATCAATAAATATACTAGATTGTTTAGCCACATGTGTTATACTTCATGAACAATGTATCCAAAAGTGTGTTTGGAACCAAAAGAAGAGGCTTGTTAACCAAAAATGATTGGAGCAACTCTCTAATTTTGAATTCAACAAATAATATCAATAAGAAATGCAATTCAAAATCAAGGACTGAATTGTTTGTTAAATTGAATGAATTCATGTAATTGATGGTCCATTGGTATTTTTTTCAAAATGAATATAGTTATTAAGAAAGAAACAAACGTTAATTTGAAGGTTATTGCATGAAAAATAGTCCTGGTAACAACAAGAGGAGCCTAATTAACATTAGGTGATTAGAAATTGTCATTATTTAGGAATTAAACGAGTTAACATTTGTACGAAATGCTAACCCTGATGAATGGCACATTTTGCCTATGGATTTAAATAGATTTGGATTTTTATTGGTGTTTATACTTGTTTGAATCAATTAATATACTAGGTTGTTTAGCCACATGTGTTATATTTCATGATCAATGTATCAAAAAGTGTGTTTGGAATCAAAAGAAGAGGCTTGTTAACCAAAAATGACGGGAACAACTGTTTAATTTTGAATTCAACAAATAATATCAAGAAGAAATGCAATTCAAAATCAAGGACTGAATTTAATGTTAAATTGAACAGATTCACGTAATTGATGTTCCACGGGTATTTTTTTTCAAAATGAATATAGTTATTAAGAAAGAAACAAAAGTTAATTTCAAGGTTATTGCATAAAAATATAGTCCTGGGTAACAATAAGAGGAGCCTAATTAACATTAGGTGATTAGAAATTCTCATTATTTAGGAATTAAACTAGAAAACATTTGAACGAAATGCAAACCCAGATGAATGGCACCTTTTGCCAATGGATTTAAATGGATTTGGATTTTTATTAGTGCTTATATTTGTTTGAATCAATAAATATACTAGATTGTTTAGCCACATGTGTTATACTTTATGAACAATGTATCCAAAAGTGTGTTTGGAACCAAAAGAAGAGGCTTGTTAACCAAAAATGATCGAACCAACTCTCTAATTTTGAATTCAACAAATAATATCAATAAGAAATGCAATTCAAAATCAAGGACTGAATTGTTTGTTAAATTGAATGAATTCATGTAATTGATGGTCCACGGGCATTTTTTTCAAAATGAATATATTTATTAAGAAATAAATAAAAGTTAATTTCAAAGTTATTGCATGAAAAATAGTCCTGGTAACAACAAGAGGAGACTAATTAACATTAGAAGATTAGCAATTGTCATTATTTAGGAATTAAACTAGTTAACATTTGTAGGACATGCAAACCCTGATGAATGGCACCTTTTGCCAATGGATTTAAATAGATTTGGATTTATATTGGTGTTTATACTTGTTTGAATCAATTAATATACTAGGTTGTTTAGCCACATGTGTTATATTTCATGATCAATGTATCAAAAAGTGTGTTTGGAATCAAAAGAAGAGGCTTGTTAACCAAAAATGATGGGAGCAACTCTTTAATTTTCAATTCAACAATTAATATCAATAAGAAATGCAATTGAAAATCAAGGACTGAATTGTTTGTTAATTTGAATGAATTCATGTAATTGATGGTCCACGTGCATTTTTTTTTTGAAAATGAATATAGTTATTAAAGAGAGAAACAAAAGTTAATTTCAAGGTTATTGCATGAAAAATAGTCCTAGCAACAACAACAAGAGGAGCCTAATTAACATAAGGTGATTAGAAATTCTCATTATTTAGGAAATAAACCATTTAACATTTTTACGAAATGCAAACCATGATGAATGACACCTTTGTCCCGACGAATTTAAATAGATTTGGATTTTTATTGGTGTTTTATACTTTTTTTCAATCAATTAAATATACTAGGTTGTTTAACCACATGTGTTATATTTCATAATCAATGGATCAAAAAGTGTGTTTGGAGCCAAAAGAAGAGGCTTGTTAACCAAAAATGATGGGAGCAACTCTCTAATTTTGAATTCAACAAATAATATCAATAAGAAATGCAATTCAAAATCAAGGACTGAATTGTTTGTTAAATTGAATGAATTCATATAATTGATGGTCTATGGGCATTTTTTTCAAAATGAATATAGCTATTAAGAAAGAAACAAATGTTAATTTCAAGGTTATTGCATGAAAAATAGTCCTGGTAACAACAAGAGGAGCCTAATTAACATTAGGAGATTAGAAATTGTCATTATTTAGGAATTAAACCAGTTAACATTTTTACGAAATGCAAACCATGATGAATGGCACCTTTGGCCGACGAATTTAAATAGATGTGGATTTTTATTGGTGTTTAAAATTGTTTGAATCAATTAATATAATAGGTTGTTTAACCACATGTGTTATATTTAAAGATCAATGGATCAAAAAGTGTGTGTGGAATCAAAAGAAGAGGCTTGTTAACCAAAACTGATGGGAGCAACTCTCTAATTTTGAATTCAACAAATAATATCAATAAGAAATGCAATTCAAAATCAAGGACTGAATTGTTTGTTAAGTTGAATGAATTCATGTAATTGCTGGTCCACGTGCATTTTTTTGAAAATGAATATAGTTATTAAGAAAGAAACAAATGTTAATTTCAAGGTTATTGCATGAAAAATAGTGCTGGTAACAACAACAAGAGGAGCCTAATTAACATTAGGAGATTAGAAATTGTCATTATTTAGGAATTAAACTAGTTAACGTTTGTACGAAATGCAAACCTTGATGAATGGCACCTTTTGCCTGTGGATTTAAATAGATTTGAATTTTTATTGGTGTTTATACTTGTTTGAATCTATTAATATACTAGGTTGTTTAGCCACATGTGTTATATTTCATGATCAATGTATCAAAAAGTGTGTTTGGAATCAAAAGAAGAGGCTTGCTAACCAAAAATGATGGGAGCAACTCTTTAATTTTGAATTCAACAAATAATATCAAGAAGAAATGCAATTCAAAATCAAGGACTGAATTTAATGTTAAATTGAATGGATTCATGTAATTGATGGTCCACGAGCATTTTTTTCAAAATGAATATAGTTATTAAGAAAGAAATAAATGTTAATTTCAAAGTTATTGTATGAAAAATAGTCCTGGTAGCAACAAGAGGAGTCTAATTAACATTGGATGATTAGAAATTGTCATTATTTAGGAATTAAACCAGTTAACATTTGTACGAAATGCAAACCCTGATGAATGACACCTTTTACCTATCAATTTAAATAGATTTGGATTTTTATTGGTGTTTATACTTGTTTGAATCAATTAATATACTACGTTGTTTAGCCACATGTGTTATATTTCATGATCAATGTATCAAAAAGTGTGTTTGGAATCAAAAAAAGAGGCTTGTTAACCAAAAATGATGGGAGCAACTCTTTAATTTTGAATTCAACAATGAATATCAACAAGAAATGCAATTCAAAATCAAGGACTGAATTGAATGTTAAATTGAATGAATTCATGTAATTAATGGTCCACGGGCATTTTTTTCAAAATCAATATAGTTATTAAGAAAGAAACAAAAATTAATTTCAAAGTTATTGCATGAAAAATAGTCCTGGTAACAACAAGAGGAGCCTGATTAACATGAGGTGATTAGAAATTCTCATTTTTTAGGAATTAAACTAATTAACATTTGTACGAAATGCAAACCCAGAATAATGGCACCCTTGGCCGATGGATTTAAATAGATTTGGATTTTTCGTGGTGTTTATATTTGTTTGAATCAATTAATATACTAGGTTGTTTAACCACATGTGTTATATTTCATAATCAATGGATCAAAAAGTGTGTTTGGAGCCAAAAGAAGAGACTTGTTAACCAAAAATGATGGGAGCAACTCTCTAATTTTGAATTCAACAATTAATATCAATAAGAAATGCAATTGAAAATCAAGGACTGAATTGTTTGTTAAGTTGAATGAATTCATGTAATTGATGGTCCACGTGCATTTTTTTGAAAATGAATATAGTTATTAAGAGAGAAACAAAAGTTAATTTCAAGGTTATTGCATGAAAAATAGTCCTAGCAACAACAAGAGGAGCCTAATTAACATAAGGTGATTAGAAATTCTCATTATTTAGGAAATAAACCATTTAACATTTTTACGAAATGCAAACCATGATGAATGACACCTTTAGCCGACGAATTTAAATAGATTTGGATTTTTATTGGTGTTTATACTTGTTTCAATCAATTAATATACTAGGTTGTTTAACCACATGTGTTATAGTTCATAATCAATGGATCAAAAAGTGTGTTTGGAGCCAAAAGAAGAGGCTTGTTAACCAAAAATGATGGGAGCAACTCTCTAATTTTGAATTCAACAAATAATATCAATAAGAAATGCACTTCAAAATCAAGGACTGAATTGTTTGTTAAATTGAATGAATTCATGTAATTGATGGTCTATGGGCATTTTTTTCAAAATGAATATAGCTATTAAGAAAGAAACAAATGTTAATTTCAAGGTTATTGCATGAAAAATAGTCCTGGTAACAACAAGAGGAGCCTAATTAACATTAGGAGATTAGAAATTGTCATTATTTAGGAATTAAACCAGTTAACATTTTTACGAAATGCAAACCATGATGAATGGCACCTTTGGTCGACGAATTTAAATAGATGTGGATTTTTATTGGTGTTTAAAATTGTTTGAATCAATTAATATAATAGGTTGTTTAACCACATGTGTTATATTTCAAGATCAATGTATCAAAAAGTGTGTGTGGAATCAAAAGAAGAGGCTTGTTAACCAAAACTGATGGGAGCAACTCTCTAATTTTGAATTCAACAAATAATATCAATAAGAAATGCAATTCAAAATCAAGGACTGAATTGTTTGTTAAGTTGAATGAATTCATGTAATTGCTGGTCCATGTACATTTTTTTGAAATTGAATATAGTTATTAAGAAAGAAACAAATGTTAATTTCAAGGTTATTGCATGAAAAATAGTCCTGGTAACAACAAGAGGAGCCTAATTAACATTAGGAGATTAGAAATTGTCATTATTTAGGAATTAAACTAGTTAACGTTTGTACGAAATGCAAACCCTGATGAATGGCACCTTTTGCCTGTGAATTTAAATAGATTTGGATTTTTATTGGTGTTTATACTTGTTTGAATCTATTAATATACTAGGTTGTTTAGCCACATGTGTTATATTTCATGATCAATGTATCAAAAAGTGTGTTTGGAATCAAAAGAAGAGGCTTGCTAACCAAAAATGATGGGAGCAACTCTTTAATTTTGAATTCAACAAATAATATCAAGAAGAAATGCAATTCAAAATCAAGGACTGAATTTAATGTTAAATTGAATGGATTCATGTAATTGATGGTCCACGAGCATTTTTTTCAAAATGAATATAGTTATTAAGAAAGAAATAAATGTTAATTTCAAAGTTATTGTATGAAAAATAGTCCTGGTAGCAACAAGAGGAGTCTAATTAACATTAGGTGATTAGAAATTGTCATTATTTAGGAATTAAACCAGTTAACATTTGTACGAAATGCAAACCCTGATGAATCGCACCTTTTACCTGTCGATTTAAATAGATTTGGATTTTTATTGGTGTTTATACTTGTTTGAATCAATTAATATACTACGTTGTTTAGCCACATGTGTTATATTTGATGATCAATGGATCAAAAAGTGTGTTTGGAATCAAAAGAAGAGGCTTGTTAACCAAAAATGATGGGAGCAACTCATCAATTTTGAATTCAACAAATAATATCAACAAGAAATGCAATTCAAAATCAAGGACTAAATTGTTTGTTAAATTGAATTAATTAATGTAATTGCTGGTACACGGGCATTTTTTTCAAAATGAATATAGTTATTAAGAAAGAAACAAATGTTAATTTCAAGGTGATTGCATGAAAAATAGTCCTGGTAACAACAAGAGGAGCCTAATTAACATTAGGAGATTAGAAATTGTCATTATTTAGGAATTAAACGAGTTAACGTTTGTACGAAATGCAAACCCTAATGAATGGCACCTTTTGCCTGTGAATTTAAATAGATTTGGATTTTTATTGGTGTTTATACTTGTTTGAATCTATTAATATACTAGGTTGTTTAGCCACATGTGTTATATTTCATGATCAATGTATCAAAAAGTGTGTTTGGAATCAAAAGAAGAGGCTTGCTAACCAAAAATGATGGGAGCAACTCTTTAATTTTGAATTCAACAAATAATATCAAGAAGAAATGCAATTCAAAATCAAGGACTGAATTTAATGTTAAATTGAATGGATTCATGTAATTGATGGTCCACAAGCATTTTTTTCAAAATGAATATAGTTATTAAGAAAGAAATAAATGTTAATTTCAAAGTTATTGTATGAAAAATAGTCCTGGTAACAACAAGAGGAGTCTAATTAACATTAGGTGATTAGAAATTGTCATTATTTAGGAATTAAACCAGTTAACATTTGTACAAAATGCAAACCCTGATGAATGGTACCTTTTACCTATGGATTTAAATAGATTTGGATTTTTATTGGTGTTTATACTTGTTTGAATCAATTAATATACTACGTTGTTTAGCCACATGTGTTATATTTCATGATCAATGTATCAAAAAGTGTGTTTGGAATCAAAAGAAGAGGCTTGTTAACCAAAAATTATGGGAGCAACTCTTTAATTTTGAATTCAACAATGAATATCAACAAGAAATGCAATTCAAAATCAAGGACTGAATTGAATGTTAAATTGAATGAATTCATGTAATTAATGGTCCACGGGCATTTTTTTCAAAATGAATATAGTTATTAAGAAAGAAACAAAAATTAATTTCAAAGTTATTGCATGAAAAATAGCCCTGGTAACAACAAGAGGAGCCTGATTAACATGAGGTGATTAGAAATTCTCATTTTTTAGGAATTAAACTAATTAACATTTGTACGAAATGCAAACCCAGAATAATGGCACCCTTGGCCGATGGATTTAAATAGATTTGGATTTTTTGTGGTGTTTATACTTGTTTGAATCAATTAATATACTAGGTTGTTTAACCACATGTGTTATATTTCATAATCAATGGATCAAAAAGTGTGTTTGGAGCCAAAAGAAGAGACTTGTTAACCAAAAATGATGGGAGCAACTCTTTAATTTTGAATTCAACAAATAATATCAATAAGAAGTGCAATTGAAAATCAAGAACTGAATTGTTTGTTAAATTGAATGAATTCATGTAATTGATGGTCCATTGGTATTTTTTTCAAAATGAATATAGTTATTAAGAAAGAAACAAACGTTAATTTCAAGGTTATTGCATGGAATATAGTCCTGGTAACAATAAGAGGAGCCTAATTAACATTAGGTGATTAGAAATTCTCATTATTTAGGAATTAAACTAGAAAACATTTGAACGAAATGCAAACCCAGATGAATGGCACCTTTTGCCAATGGATTTAAATGGATTTGGATTTTTATTGGTGTTTATACTTGTTTGAATCAATTAATATACTAGGTTTATTTAGCCACATGTGTTATATTTCATGATCAATGTATCAAAAAGTGTGTTTGGAATCAAAAGAAGAGGCTTGTTAACCAAAAATGACGGGAGCAACTGTTTAATTTTGAATTCAACAAATAATATCAAGAAGAAATGCAATTCAAAATCAAGGACTGAATTTAATGTTAAATTGAACAGATTCACGTAATTGATGTTCCACGGGTATTTTTTTCAAAATGAATATAGTTATTAAGAAAGAAACAAAAGTTAATTTCAAGGTTATTGCATGGAATATAGTCCTGGTAACAATAAGAGGAGCCTAATTAACATTAGGTGATTAGAAATTCTCATTATTTAGGAATTAAACTAGAAAACATTTGAACGAAATGCAAACCCAGATGAATGGCACCTTTTGCCAATGGATTTAAATGGATTTGGATTTTTATTAGTGCTTATATTTGTTTGAATCAATTAATATACTAGATTGTTTAGCAACATGTGTTATACTTCATGAACAATGTATCCAAAAGTGTGTTTGGAACCAAAAGAAGAGGCTTGTTAACCAAAAATGATTGGAGCAACTCTCTAATTTTGAATTCAACAAATAATATCAATAAGAAATGCAATTCAAAATCAAGGACTGAATTGTTTGTTAAATTGAATGAATTCATGTAATTGATGGTCCACGGACATTTTTTTCAAAATGAATATAGTTATTAAGAAAGAAACAAAAGTTAATTTCAAAGTTATTGCATGAAAAATAGCCCTGGTAACAACAAGAGGAGCCTGATTAACATGAGGTGATTAGAAATTCTCATTTTTTAGGAATTAAACTAATTAACATTTGTACGAAATGCAAACCCAGAATAATGGCACCCTTGGCCGATGGATTTAAATAGATTTGGATTTTTTGTGGTGTTTATACTTGTTTGAATCAATGAATATACTAGGTTGTTTAACCACATTTGTTATATTTCATAATCAATGGATCAAAAAGTGTGTTTGGAGCCAAAAGAAGAGACTTTGTTAACCAAAAATGATGGGAGCAACTCTCTAATTTTGAATTCAACAATTAATATCGATAAGAAATGCAATTGAAAATCAAGGACTGAATTGTTTGTTAAGTTGAATTAATTCATGTAATTGATGGTCCACGTGCATTTTTTTGAAAATGAATATAGTTATTAAGAGAGAAACAAAAGTTAATGTCAAGGTTATTGCATGAAAAATAGTCCTAGCAACAACAAGAGGAGCCTAATTAACATAAGGTGATTAGAAATTCTCATTATTTAGGAAATAAACCATTTAACATTTTTACGAAATGCAAACCATGATGAATGACACCTTTGGCCGACGAATTTAAATAGATGTGGATTTTTATTGGTGTTTAAAATTGTTTGAATCAATTAATATAATAGGTTGTTTAACCACATGTGTTATATTTAAAGATCAATGGATCAAAAAGTGTGTGTGGAATCAAAAGAAGAGGCTTGTCAACCAAAACTGATGGGAGCAACTCTCTAATTTTGAATTCAACAAATAATATCAATAAGAAATGCAATTCAAAATCAAGGACTGAATTGTTTGTTAAGTTGAATGAATTCATGTAATTGCTGGTCCAGGTGCATTTTTTTGAAAATGAATATAGTTATTAAGAAAGAAACAAATGTTAATTTCAAGGTTATTGCATGAAAAATAGTCCTGGTAACAACAAGAGGAGCCTAATTAACATTAGGAGATTAGAAATTGTCATTATTTAGGAATTAAACTAGTTAACGTTTGTACGAAATGCAAACCCTGATGAATGGCACCTTTTGCCTGTGGATTTAAATAGATTTGATTTTTTTTATTGGTGTTTATACTTGTTTGAATCTATTAATATACTAGGTTGTTTAGCCACATGTGTTATATTTCATGATCAATGTATCAAAAAGTGTGTTTGGAATCAAAAGAACAGGCTTGCTAACCAAAAATGATGGGAGCAACTCTTTAATTTTGAATTCAACAAATAATATCAAGAAGAAATGCAATTCAAAATCAAGGACTGAATTTAATGTTAAATTGAATGGATTCATGTAATTGATGGTCCACGAGCATTTTTTTCAAAATAAATATAGTTATTAAGAAAGAAATAAATGTTAATTTCAAAGTTATTGTATGAAAAATAGTCCTGGTAGCAACAAGAGGAGTCTAATTAACATTAGGTGATTAGAAATTGTCATTATTTAGGAATTAAACCAGTTAACATTTGTACAAAATGCAAACCCTGATGAATGGTACCTTTTACCTGTGGATTTAAATAGATTTGGATTTTTATTGGTGTTTATACTTGTTTGAATCAATTAATATACTACGTTGTTTAGCCACATGTGTTATATTTCATGATCAATGTATCAAAAAGTGTCTTTGAAATCAAAAGAAGAGGCTTGTTAACCAAAAATGATGGGAGCAACTCTTTAATTTTTAATTCAACAAATAATATAAAGAAGAAATGCAACTCAAAATCAAGGACTGAATTTAATGTCAACTTGAATGAATTCATGTAATTGATAGTCCAAGTGCATTTTTTTCAAAATGAATATAGTTATTAAGAAAGAAACAAAAGTTAATTTCAAGGTTATTGCATGAAAAATAGTCCTGGTAACAACAAGAGGAGCCTGATTAGCATGAGATGATTAGAAATTCTCATTTTTTAGGAATTAAACTAATTAACATTTGCACGAAATGCAAACCCAGAATAATGGCACCCTTGGCCGATGGATTTAAATAGATTTGGATTTTTTGTGGTGTTTATACTTGTTTGAATCAATTAATATACTAGGTTGTTTAACCACATGTGTTATATTTCATAATCAATGGATCAAAAAGTGTGTTTGGAGCCAAAAGAAGAGACTTGTTAACCAAAAATGATGGGAGCAACTCTTTAATTTTGAATTCAACAAATAATATCAATAAGAAGTGCAATTGAAAATCAAGAGATGAATTGTTTGTTAAATTGAATGAATTCATGTAATTGATGGTCCATTGGTATTTTTTCCAAAATGAATATAGTTATTAAGAAAGAAACAAACGTTAATTTCAAGGTTATTGCATGAAAAATAGTCCTGGTAACAACAAGAGGAGCCTAATTAACATTAGGTGATTAGAAATTGTCATTATTTAGGAATTAAAGGAGTTAACATTTGTACGAAATGCTAACCCTGATGAATGGCACGTTTTGCCTATGGATTTAAATAGATTTGGATTTTTATTGGTGTTTATACTTGTTTGAATCAATTAATATACTAGGTTGTTTAGCCACATGTGTTATATTTCATGATCAATGTATCAAAAAGTGTGTTTGGAATCAAAAGAAGAGGCTTGTTAACCAAAAATGACGGGAGCAACTGTTTAATTTTGAATTCAACAAATAATATCAAGAAGAAATGCAATTCAAAATCAAGGACTGAATTTAATGTTAAATTGAACAGATTCACGTAATTGATGTTCCACGGGTATTTTTTTCAAAATGAATATAGTTATTAAGAAAGAAACAAAAGTTAATTTCAAGGTTATTGCATGGAATATAGTCCTGGTAACAATAAGAGGAGCCTAATTAACATTAGGTGATTAGAAATTCTCATTATTTAGGAATTAAATTAGAAAACATTTGAACGAAATGCAAACCCAGATGAATGGCACCTTTTGCCAATGGATTTAAATGGATTTGGATTTTTATTAGTGCTTATATTTGTTTGAATCAATTAATATACTAGATTGTTTAGCCACATGTGTTATACTTCATGAACAATGTATCCAAAATTTTGTTTGGAACCAAAAGAAGAGGCTTGTTAACCAAAAATGATCGGAGCAACTCTCTAATTTTGAATTCAACAAATAATATCAATAAGAAATGCAATTCAAAATCAAGGACTGAATTGTTTGTTAAATTGAATGAATTCATGTAATTGATGGTCCACGGGCATTTTTTTGAAAATGAATATAGTTATTAAGAAATAAATAAAAGTTAATTTCAAAGTTATTGCATGAAAAATAGTCCTGGTAACAACAAGAGGAGCCTAATTAACATTAGGAGATTAGCAATTGTCATTATTTAGGAATTAAACTAGTTAACATTTGTAGGACATGCAAACCCTGATGAATGGCACCTTTTGCCAATGGATTTAAATAGATTTGGATTTATATTGGTGTTTATACTTGTTTGAATCAATTAATATACTAGGTTGTTTAGCCACATGTGTTATATTTCATGATCAATGTATCAAAAAGTGTGTTTGGAATCAAAAGAAGAGGCTTGTTAACCAAAAATGATGGGAGCAACTCTTTAATTTTGAATTCAACAATTAATATCAATAAGAAATGCAATTGAAAATCAAGGACTGAATTGTTCGTTAAGTTGAATTAATTCATGTAATTGATGGTCCACGTGCATTTTTTTGAAAATGAATATAGTTATTAAGAGAGAAACAAAAGTTAATTTCAAGGTTATTGCATGAAAAATAGTCCTAGCAACAACAAGAGGAGCCTAATTAACATAAGG
The DNA here is from genome assembly GCA_037897445.1 of Ceriops zippeliana. NCBI lineage: Eukaryota > Viridiplantae > Streptophyta > Magnoliopsida > Malpighiales > Rhizophoraceae > Ceriops > Ceriops zippeliana. The sequence continues at coordinate 17,992 of JBAPLH010002059.1, forward strand.
TGATTAGAAATTCTCATTATTTAGGAAATAAACCATTTAACATTTTTACGAAATGCAAACCATGATGAATGACACCTTTGGCCGACGAATTTAAATAGATTTGGATTTTTATTGGTGTGTTTTTATACTTGTTTCAATCAATTAATATACTAGGTTGTTTAACCACATGTGTTATATTTCATAATCAATGGATCAAAAAGTGTGTTTGGAGCCAAAAGAAGAGGCTTGTTAACCAAAAATGATGGGAGCAACTCTCTAATTTTGAATTCAACAAATAATATCAATAAGAAATGCACACTTCAAAATGAAGGACTGAATTGTTTGTTAAATTGAATGAATTCATGTAATTGATGGTCTATGGGCATTTTTTTCAAAATGAATATAGCTATTAAGAAAGAAACAAATGTTAATTTCAAGGTTATTGCATGAAAAATAGTCCTGGTAACAACAAGAGGAGCCTAATTAAAATTAGGAGATTAGAAATTGTCATTATTTAGGAATTAAACCAGTTAACATTTTTACGAAATGCAAACCATGATGAATGGCACCTTTGGCCGCCGACGAATTTAAATAGATGTGGATTTTTATTGGTGTTTAAAATTGTTTGAATCAATTAATATAATAAAGTTGTTTAACCACATGTGTTATATTTCAAGATCAATGGATCAAAAAAGTGTGTGTGTGGAATCAAAAGAAGAGGCTTGTTAACCAAAACTGATGGGAGCAACTCTCTAATTTTGAATTCAACAAATAATATCAATAAGAAATGCAATTCAAAATCAAGGACTGAATTGTTTGTTAAGTTGAATGAATTCATGTAATTGCTGGTCCACGTGCATTTTTTTGAAAATGAATATAGTTATTAAGAAAGAAACAAATGTTAATTTCAAGGTTATTGAATGAAAAATAGTGCTGGTAACAACAAGAGGAGCCTAATTAACATTAGGAGATTAGAAATTGTCATTATTTAGGAATTAAACTAGTTAATGTTTGTACGAAATGCAAACCCTAATGAATGGCACCTTTTGCCTGTGGATTTAAATAGATTTGGATTTTTATTGGTGTTTATACTTGTTTGAATCTATTAATATACTAGGTTGTTTAGCCACATGTGTTATATTTCATGATCAATGTATCAAAAAGTGTGTTTGGAATCAAAAGAACAGGCTTGCTAACCAAAAATGATGGGAGCAACTCTTTAATTTTGAATTCAACAAATAATATCAAGAAGAAATGCAATTCAAAATCAAGGACTGAATTTAATGTTAAATTGAATGGATTCATGTAATTGATGGTCCACGAGCATTTTTTTCAAAATGAATATAGTTATTAAGAAAGAAATAACTGTTAATTTCAAAGTTATTGTATGAAAAATAGTCCTGGTAGCAACAAGAGGAGTCTAATTAACATTAGGTGATTAGAAATTGTCATTATTTAGGAATTAAACCAGTTAACATTTGTACAAAATGCAAACCCTGATGAATGGTATCTTTTACCTGTGGATTTAAATAGATTTGGATTTTTATTGGTGTTTTTATACTTGTTTGAATCAATTAATATACTACGTTGTTTAGCCACATGTGTTATATTTCATGATCAATGTATCAAAAAAAGTGTCTTTGAAATCAAAAGAAAGAGACTTGTTAACCAAAAATGATGGGAGCAACTCTTTAATTTTTAATTCAACAAATAATATAAAGAAGAAATGCAACTCAAAATCAAGGACTGAATTTAATGTCAACTTGAATGAATTCATGTAATTGATAGTCCAAGTGCATTTTTTTCAAAATGAATATAGTTATTAAGAAAGAAACAAAAGTTAATTTCAAGGTTATTGCATGAAAAATAGTCCTGGTAACAATAAGAGGAGCCTGATTAGCATGAGATGATTAGAAATTCTCATTTTTTAGGAATTAAACTAATTAACATTTGCACGAAATGCAAACCCAGAATAATGGCACCCTTGGCCGATGGATTTAAATAGATTTGGATTTTTTGTGGTGTTTATACTTGTTTGAATCAATTAATATACTAGGTTGTTTTAACCACATGTGTTATATTTCATAATCAATGGATCAAAAAGTGTGTTTGGAGCCAAAAGAAGAGACTTGTTAACCAAAAATGATGGGAGCAACTCTTTAATTTTGAATTCAACAAATAATATCAATAAGAAGTGCAATTGAAAATCAAGAGATGAATTGTTTGTTAAATTGAATGAATTCATGTAATTGATGGTCCATTGGTATTTTTTCCAAAATGAATATAGTTATTAAGAAAGAAACAAACGTTAATTTCAAGGTTATTGCATGAAAAATAGTCCTGGTAACAACAAGAGGAGCCTAATTAACATTAGGTGATTAGAAATTGTCATTATTTAGGAATTAAAGGAGTTAACATTTGTACGAAATGCTAACCCTGATGAATGGCACGTTTTGCCTATGGATTTAAATAGATTTGGATTTTTATTGGTGTTTATACTTGTTTGAATCAATTAATATACTAGGTTGTTTAGCCACATGTGTTATATTTCATGATCAATGTATCAAAAAGTGTGTTTGGAATCAAAAGAAGAGGCTTGTTAACCAAAAATGACGGGAGCAACTGTTTAATTTTGAATTCAACAAATAATATCAAGAAGAAATGCAATTCAAAATCAAGGACTGAATTTAATGTTAAATTGAACAGATTCACGTAATTGATGTTCCACGGGTATTTTTTTTTCAAAATGAATATAGTTATTAAGAAAGAAACAAAAGTTAATTTCAAGGTTATTGCATGGAATATAGTCCTGGTAACAATAAGAGGAGCCTAATTAACATTAGGTGATTAGAAATTCTCATTATTTAGGAATTAAATTAGAAAACATTTGAACGAAATGCAAACCCAGATGAATGGCACCTTTTGCCAATGGATTTAAATGGATTTGGATTTTTATTAGTGCTTATATTTGTTTGAATCAATTAATATACTAGATTGTTTAGCCACATGTGTTATACTTCATGAACAATGTATCCAAAATTTTGTTTGGAACCAAAAGAAGAGGCTTGTTAACCAAAAATGATCGGAGCAACTCTCTAATTTTGAATTCAACAAATAATATCAATAAGAAATGCAATTCAAAATCAAGGACTGAATTGTTTGTTAAATTGAATGAATTCATGTAATTGATGGTCCACGGGCATTTTTTTGAAAATGAATATAGTTATTAAGAAATAAATAAAAGTTAATTTCAAAGTTATTGCATGAAAAATAGTCCTGGTAACAACAAGAGGAGCCTAATTAACATTAGGAGATTAGCAATTGTCATTATTTAGGAATTAAACTAGTTAACATTTGTAGGACATGCAAACCCTGATGAATGGCACCTTTTGCCAATGGATTTAAATAGATTTGGATTTATATTGGTGTTTATACTTGTTTGAATCAATTAATATACTAGGTTGTTTAGCCACATGTGTTATATTTCATGATCAATGTATCAAAAAGTGTGTTTGGAATCAAAAGAAGAGGCTTGTTAACCAAAAATGATGGGAGCAACTCTTTAATTTTGAATTCAACAATTAATATCAATAAGAAATGCAATTGAAAATCAAGGACTGAATTGTTCGTTAAGTTGAATTAATTCATGTAATTGATGGTCCACGTGCATTTTTTTGAAAATGAATATAGTTATTAAGAGAGAAACAAAAGTTAATTTCAAGGTTATTGCATGAAAAATAGTCCTAGCAACAACAAGAGGAGCCTAATTAACATAAGGTGATTAGAAATTCTCATTATTTAGGAAATAAACCATTTAACATTTTTACGAAATGCAAACCATGATGAATGACACCTTTGGCCGACGAATTTAAATAGATTTGGATTTTTATTGGTGTTTATACTTGTTTCAATCAATTAATATACTAGGTTGTTTAACCACATGTGTTATATTTCATAATCAATGGATCAAAAAGTGTGTTTGGAGCCAAAAGAAGAGGCTTGTTAACCAAAAATGATGGGAGCAACTCTCTAATTTTGAATTCAACAAATAATATCAATAAGAAATGCACTTCAAAATGAAGGACTGAATTGTTTGTTAAATTGAATGAATTCATGTAATTGATGGTCTATGGGCATTTTTTTCAAAATGAATATAGCTATTAAGAAAGAAACAAATGTTAATTTCAAGGTTATTGCATGAAAAATAGTCCTGGTAACAACAAGAGGAGCCTAATTAAAATTAGGAGATTAGAAATTGTCATTATTTAGGAATTAAACCAGTTAACATTTTTACGAAATGCAAACCATGATGAATGGCACCTTTGGCCGACGAATTTAAATAGATGTGGATTTTTATTGGTGTTTAAAATTGTTTGAATCAATTAATATAATAAGTTGTTTAACCACATGTGTTATATTTCAAGATCAATGGATCAAAAAGTGTGTGTGGAATCAAAAGAAGAGGCTTGTTAACCAAAACTGATGGGAGCAACTCTCTAATTTTGAATTCAACAAATAATATCAATAAGAAATGCAATTCAAAATCAAGGACTGAATTGTTTGTTAAGTTGAATGAATTCATGTAATTGCTGGTCCACGTGCATTTTTTTGAAAATGAATATAGTTATTAAGAAAGAAACAAATGTTAATTTCAAGGTTATTGAATGAAAAATAGTGCTGGTAACAACAAGAGGAGCCTAATTAACATTAGGAGATTAGAAATTGTCATTATTTAGGAATTAAACTAGTTAATGTTTGTACGAAATGCAAACCCTAATGAATGGCACCTTTTGCCTGTGGATTTAAATAGATTTGGATTTTTATTGGTGTTTATACTTGTTTGAATCTATTAATATACTAGGTTGTTTAGCCACATGTGTTATATTTCATGATCAATGTATCAAAAAGTGTGTTTGGAATCAAAAGAACAGGCTTGCTAACCAAAAATGATGGGAGCAACTCTTTAATTTTGAATTCAACAAATAATATCAAGAAGAAATGCAATTCAAAATCAAGGACTGAATTTAATGTTAAATTGAATGGATTCATGTAATTGATGGTCCACGAGCATTTTTTTCAAAATGAATATAGTTATTAAGAAAGAAATAACTGTTAATTTCAAAGTTATTGTATGAAAAATAGTCCTGGTAGCAACAAGAGGAGTCTAATTAACATTAGGTGATTAGAAATTGTCATTATTTAGGAATTAAACCAGTTAACATTTGTACAAAATGCAAACCCTGATGAATGGTATCTTTTACCTGTGGATTTAAATAGATTTGGATTTTTATTGGTGTTTATACTTGTTTGAATCAATTAATATACTACGTTGTTTAGCCACATGTGTTATATTTCATGATCAATGTATCAAAAAGTGTCTTTGAAATCAAAAGAAGAGACTTGTTAACCAAAAATGATGGGAGCAACTCTTTAATTTTTAATTCAACAAATAATATAAAGAAGAAATGCAACTCAAAATCAAGGACTGAATTTAATGTCAACTTGAATGAATTCATGTAATTGATAGTCCAAGTGCATTTTTTTCAAAATGAATATAGTTATTAAGAAAGAAACAAAAGTTAATTTCAAGGTTATTGCATGAAAAATAGTCCTGGTAACAATAAGAGGAGCCTGATTAGCATGAGATGATTAGAAATTCTCATTTTTTAGGAATTAAACTAATTAACATTTGCACGAAATGCAAACCCAGAATAATGGCACCCTTGGCCGATGGATTTAAATAGATTTGGATTTTTTGTGGTGTTTATACTTGTTTGAATCAATTAATATACTAGGTTGTTTAACCACATGTGTTATATTTCATAATCAATGGATCAAAAAGTGTGTTTGGAGCCAAAAGAAGAGACTTGTTAACCAAAAATGATGGGAGCAACTCTTTAATTTTGAATTCAACAAATAATATCAATAAGAAGTGCAATTGAAAATCAAGAGATGAATTGTTTGTTAAATTGAATGAATTCATGTAATTGATGGTCCATTGGTATTTTTTCCAAAATGAATATAGTTATTAAGAAAGAAACAAACGTTAATTTCAAGGTTATTGCATGAAAAATAGTCCTGGTAACAACAAGAGGAGCCTAATTAACATTAGGTGATTAGAAATTGTCATTATTTAGGAATTAAAGGAGTTAACATTTGTACGAAATGCTAACCCTGATGAATGGCACGTTTTGCCTATGGATTTAAATAGATTTGGATTTTTATTGGTGTTTATACTTGTTTGAATCAATTAATATACTAGGTTGTTTAGCCACATGTGTTATATTTCATGATCAATGTATCAAAAAGTGTGTTTGGAATCAAAAGAATTGGCTTGTTAACCAAAAATGACGGGAGCAACTGTTTAATTTTGAATTCAACAAATAATATCAAGATGAAATGCAATTCAAAATCAAGGACTAAATTTAATGTTAAATTGAACAGATTCACGTAATTGATGTTCCACGGGTATTTTTTTCAAAATGAATATAGTTATTAAGAAAGAAACAAAAGTTAATTTCAAGGTTATTGCATGGAATATAGTCCTGGTAACAATAAGAGGAGCCTAATTAACATTAGGTGATTAGAAGTTCTCATTATTTAGGAATTAAACTAGAAAACATTTGAACGAAATGCAAACCCAGATGAATGGCACCTTTTGCCAATGGATTTAAATGGATTTGGATTTTTATTAGTGCTTATATTTGTTTGAATCAATTAATATACTAGATTGTTTAGCCACATGTGTTATATTTCATGATCAATGTATCAAAAAGTGTGTTTGGAATCAAAAGAAGAGGCTTGTTAACCAAAAATGATGGGAGCAACTCTTTAATTTTGAATTCAACAATTAATATCAATAAGAAATGCAATTGAAAATCAAGGACTGAATTGTTTGTTAAGTTGAATTAATTCATGTAATTGATGGTCCACGTGCATTTTTTTGAAAATGAATATAGTTATTAAGAGAGAAAAAAAAGTTAATTTCAAGGTTATTGCATGAAAAATAGTCCTAGCAACAACAAGAGGAGCCTAATTAACATAAGGTGATTAGAAATTCTCATTATTTAGGAAATAAACCATTTAACATTTTTACGAAATGCAAACCATGATGAATGACACCTTTGGCCGACGAATTTAATTAGATTTGGATTTTTATTGGTGTTTATACTTGTTTCAATCAATTAATATACTAGGTTGTTTAACCACATGTGTTATATTTCATAATCAATGGATCAAAAAGTGTGTTTGGAGCCAAAAGAAGAGGCTTGTTAACCAAAAATGATGGGAGCAACTCTCTAATTTTGAATTCAACAAATAATATCAATAAGAAATGCAATTCAAAATCAAGGACTGAATTATTTGTTAAATTGAATGAATTCATGTAATTGATGGTTTATGGGCATTTTTTTCAAAATGAATATAGCTATTAAGAAAGAAACAAATGTTAATTTCAAGGTTATTGCATGAAAAATAGTCCTGGTAACGACAAGAGGAGCCTAATTAACATTAGGAGATTAGAAATTGTCATTATTTAGGAATTAAACCAGTTAACATTTTTACGAAATGCAAACCATGATGAATGGCACCTTTGGCCGACGAATTTAAATAGATGTGGATTTTTATTGGTGTTTAAAATTGTTTGAATCAATTAATATAATAGGTTGTTTAACCACATGTGTTATATTTCAAGATCAATGGATCAAAATGTGTGTGTGGAATCAAAAGAAGAGGCTTGTTAACCAAAACTGATGGGAGCAACTCTCTAATTTTGAATTCAACAAATAATATCAATAAGAAATGCAATTCAAAATCAAGGCCTGAATTGTTTGTTATGTTGAATGAATTCATGTAATTCCTGGTCCACGTGCATTTTTTTGAAAATGAATATAGTTAGTAAGAAAGAAACAAATGTTAATTTCAAGGTTATTGCATGAAAAATAGTCCTGGTAACAACAAGAGGAGCCTAATTAACATTAGGAGATTAGAAATTGTCATTATTTAGGAATTAAACTAGTTAACGTTTGTACGAAATGCAAACCCTGATGAATGGCACCTTTTGCCTGTGGATTTAAATAGATTTGGATTTTTATTGGTGTTTATACTTGTTTGAATCTATTAATATACTAGGTTGTTTAGCCACATGTGTTATATTTCATGATCAATGTATCAAAAAGTGTGTTTGGAATCAAAAGAAGAGGCTTGCTAACCAAAAATGATGGGAGCAACTCTTTAATTTTGAATTCAACAAATAATATCAAGAAGAAATGCAATTCAAAATCAAGGACTGAATTTAATGTTAAATTGAATGTATTCATGTAATTGATGGTCCACGAGCATTTTTTTCAAAATGAATATAGTTATTAAGAAAGAAATAAATGTTAATTTCAAAGTTATTGTATGAAAAATAGTCCTGGTAGCAACAAGAGGAGTCTAATTAACATTAGGTGATTAGAAATTGTCATTATTTAGGAATTAAACAAGTTAACATTTGTACGAAATGCAAACCCTGATGAATGGCACCTTTTACCTGTGGATTTAAATAGATTTGGATTTTTATTGGTGTGTTTATACTTGTTTGAATCAATTAATATACTACGTTTGTTTAGCCACATGTGTTATATTTGATGATCAATGGATCAAAAAGTGTGTGTTTGGAATCAAAAGAAGAGGCTTGTTAACCAAAAATGATGGGAGCAACTCATCAATTTTGAATTCAACAAATAATATCAACAAGAAATGCAATTCAAAATCAAGGACTGAATTGGTTGTTAAATTGAATTAATTCATGTAATTGCTGGTACACGGGCATTTTTTTCAAAATGAATATAGTTATTAAGAAAGAAACAAATGTTAATTTCAAGGTTATTGCATGAAAAATAGTCCTGGTAACAACAAGAGGAGCCTAATTAACATTAGGAGATTAGAAATTGTCATTATTTAGGAATTAAACTAGTTAACGTTTGTACGAAATGCAAACCCTGATGAATGGCACCTTTTGCCTGTGAATTTAAATAGATTTGGATTTTTATTGGTGTTTATACTTATTTGAATCAATTAATATACTAGGTTGTTTAGCCACATGTGTTATATTTCATGATCAATGTATCAAAAAGTGTGTTTGGAATCAAAAGAAGAGGCTTGCTAACCAAAAATGTTGGGAGCAACTCTTTAATTTTGAATTCAACAAATAATATCAAGAAGAAATGCAATTCAAAATCAAGGACTGAATTTAATGTTAAATTGAATGGATTCATGTAATTGATGGTCCACAAGCATTTTTTTCAAAATGAATATAGTTATTAAGAAAGAAATAAATGTTAATTTCAAAGTTATTGTATGAAAAATAGTCCTGGTAACAACAAGAGGAGTCTAATTAACATTAGGTGATTAGAAATTGTCATTATTTAGGAATTAAACCAGTTAACATTTGTACAAAATGCAAACCCTGATGAATGGTACCTTTTAACCTGTGGATTTAAATAGATTTGGATTTTTATTGGTGTTTATACTTGTTTGAATCAATTAATATACTACGTTGTTTAGCCACATGTGTTATATTTCATGATCAATGTATCAAAAAGTGTGTTTGGAATCAAAAGAAGAGGCTTGTTAACCAAAAATGATGGGAGTAACTCTTTAATTTTGAATTCAACAATGAATATCAACAAGAAATGCAATTCAAAATCAAGGACTGAATTGAATGTTAAATTGAATGAATTCATGTAATTAATGGTCCACGGGCATTTTTTTCAAAATGAATATAGTTATTAAGAAAGAAACAAAAGTTAATTTCAAAGTTATCGCATGAAAAATAGTCCTGGTAACAACAAGAGGAGCCTGATTAACATGAGGTGATTAGAAATTCTCATTTTTTAGGAATTAAACTAATTAACATTTGTACGAAATGCAAACCCAAAATAATGGCACCCTTGGCCGATGGATTTAAATAGATTTGGATTTTTTGTGGTGTTTATACTTGTTTGAATCAATTAATATACTAGGTTGTTTAACCACATGTGTTATATTTCATAATCAATGGATCAAAAAAGTGTGTTTGGAGCCAAAAGAAGAGGCTTGTTAACCAAAAATGATGGGGAGCAACTCTTTTAATTTTGAATTCAACAAATAATATCAATAAGAAGTGCAATTGAAAATCAAGAACTGAATTGTTTGTTAAATTGAATGAATTCATGTAATTGATGGACCATTTGTATTTTTTTCAAAATGAATATGGTTATTAGGAAGGAAACAAACGTTAATTTCAAGGTTATTGCATGAAAAATAGACCTGGTAACAACAAGAGGAGCCCAATTAACATTAGGTGATTAGAAATTGTCATTATTTAGGAATTAAACGAGTTAACATTTGTACAAAATGCTAAACCTGATGAATGGCACGTTTTGCCTATGGATTTAAATAGATTTGGATTTTTATTGGTGTTTATACTTGTTTAAATCAATTAATATACTAGGTTGTTTAGCCACATGTGTTATATTTCATGATCAATGTATCAAAAAGTGTGTTTGGAATCAAAAGAAGAGGCTTGTTAACCAAAAATGACGGGAGCAACTGTTTAATTTTGAATTCAACAAATAATATCAAGAAGAAATGCAATTCAAAATCAAGGACTGAATTTAATGTTAAATTGAACAGATTCACGTAATTGATGTTCCACGAGTATTTTTTTCAAAATGAATATAGTTATTAAGAAAGAAACAAAAGTTAATTTCAAGGTTATTGCATGGAATATAGTCCTGGTAACAATAAGAGGAGCCTAATTAACATTAGGTGATTAGAAATTCTCATTATTTAGGAATTAAACTAGAAAACACTTGAACGAAATGCAAACCCAGATGAATGGCACCTTTTGCCAATGGATTTAAATGGATTTGGATTTTTATTAGTGCTTATATTTGTTTGAATCAATTAATATACTAGATTGTTTAGCCACATGTGTTATACTTCATGAACAATGTATCCAAAAGTGTGTTTGGAACCAAAAGAAGAGGCTTGTTAACCAAAAATGATCGGAGCAACTCTCTAATTTTGAATTCAACAAATAATATCAATAAGAAATGCAATTCAAAATCAAGGACTGAATTGTTTGTTAAATTGAATGAATTCATGTAATTGATGGTCCACGGGCATTTTTTTCAAAATGAATATAGTTATTAAGAAATAAATAAAAGTTAATTTCAAAGTTATTGCATGAAAAATAGTCCTGGTAACAACAACAAGAAGGAGCGTAATTAACATTAGGAGATTAGCAATTGTCATTATTTAGGAATTAAACTAGTTAACATTTGTAGGACATGCAAACCCTGATGAATGGCACCTTTTGCCAATGGATTTAAATAGATTTGGATTTATATTGGTGTTTATACTTGTTTGAATCAATTAATATACTAGGTTGTTTAGCCACATGTGTTATATTTCATGATCAATGTATCAAAAAGTGTGTTTGGAATCAAAAGAAGAGGCTTGTTAACCAAAAATGATGGGAGCAACTCTTTAATTTTGAATTCAACAATTAATATCAATAAGAAATGCAATTGAAAATCAAGGACTGAATTGTTTGTTAAGTTGAATTAATTCATGTAATTGATGGTCCACGTGCATTTTTTTGAAAATGAATATAGTTATTAAGAGAGAAAAAAAAGTTAATTTCAAGGTTATTGCATGAAAAATAGTCCTAGCAACAACAAGAGGAGCCTAATTAACATAAGGTGATTAGAAATTCTCATTATTTAGGAAATAAACCATTTAACATTTTTACGAAATGCAAACCATGATGAATGACACCTTTGGCCGACGAATTTAAATAGATTTGGATTTTTATTGTTGTTTATACTTGTTTCAATCAATTAATATACTAGGTTGTTTAACCACATGTGTTATATTTCATAATCAATGGATCAAAAAGTGTGTTTGGAGCCAAAAGAAGAGGCTTGTTAACCAAAAATGATGGGAGCAACTCTCTAATTTTGAATTCAACAAATAATATCAATAAGAAATGCAATTCAAAATCAAGGACTGAATTATTTGTTAAATTGAATGAATTCATGTAATTGATGGTCTATGGGCATTTTTTTCAAAATGAATATAGCTATTAAGAAAGAAACAAATGTTAATTTCAAGGTTATTGCATGAAAAATAGTCCTGGTAACAACAAGAGGAGCCTAATTAACATTAGGAGATTAGAAATTGTCATTATTTAGGAATTAAACCAGTTAACATTTTTACGAAATGCAAACCATGATGAATGGCACCTTTGGCCGACGAATTTAAATAGATGTGGATTTTTATTGGTGTTTAAAATTGTTTGAATCAATTAATATAATAGGTTGTTTAACCACATGTGTTATATTTCAAGATCAATGGATCAAAAAGTGTGTGTGGAATCAAAAGAAGAGGCTTGTTAACCAAAACTGATGGGAGCAACTCTCTAATTTTGAATTCAACAAATAATATCAATAAGAAATGCAATTCAAAATCAAGGACTGAATTGTTTGTTAAGTTGAATGAATTCATGTAATTGCTGGTACACGGGCATTTTTTTCAAAATGAATATAGTTATTAAGAAAGAAACAAATGTTAATTTCAAGGTTATTGCATGAAAAATAGTCCTGGTAACAACAAGAGGAGCCTAATTAACATTAGGAGATTAGAAATTGTCATTATTTAGGAATTAAACTAGTTAACGTTTGTACGAAATGCAAACCCTGATGAATGGCACCTTTTGCCTGTGGATTTAAATAGATTTGGATTTTTATTGGTGTTTATACTTGTTTGAATCTATTAATATACTAGGTTGTTTAGCCACATGTGTTATATTTCATGATCAATGTATCAAAAAGTGTGTTTGGAATCAAAAGAAGAGGCTTGCTAACCAAAAATGTTGGGAGCAACTCTTTAATTTTGAATTCAACAAATAATATCAAGAAGAAATGCAATTCAAAATCAAGGACTGAATTGAATGTTAAATTGAATGGATTCATGTAATTGATGGTCCACGGGCATTTTTTTCAAAATGAATATAGTTATTAAGAAAGAAATAAATGTTAATTTCAAAGTTATTGTATGAAAAATAGTCCTGGTAACAACAAGAGGAGTCTAATTAACATTAGGTGATTAGAAATTGTCATTATTTAGGAATTAAACTAGTTAACGTTTGTACGAAATGCAAACCCTGATGAATGGTACCTTTTGCCTGTGAATTTAAATAGATTTGGATTTTTATTGGTGTTTATACTTGTTTGAATCAATTAATATACTACGTTGTTTAGCCACATGTGTTATATTTCATGATCAATGTATCAAAAAGTGTGTTTGGAATCAAAAGAAGAGGCTTGTTAACCAAAAATGATGGGAGTAACTCTTTAATTTTGAATTCAACAATGAATATCAACAAGAAATGCAATTCAAAATCAAGGACTGAATTGAATGTTAAATTGAATGAATTCATGTAATTAATGGTCCACGGGCATTTTTTTCAAAATGAATATAGTTATTAAGAAAGAAACAAAAGTTAATTTCAAAGTTATTGCATGAAAAATAGTCCTGGTAACAACAAGAGGAGCCTGATTAACATGAGGTGATTAGAAATTCTCATTTTTTAGGAATTAAACTAATTAACATTTGTACGAAATGCAAACCCAGAATAATGGCACCCTTGGCCGATGGATTTAAATAGATTTGGATTTTTTGTGGTGTTTATACTTGTTTGAATCAATTAATATACTAGGTTGTTTAACCACATGTGTTATATTTCATAATCAATGGATCAAAAAGTGTGTTTGGAGCCAAAAGAAGAGGCTTGTTAACCAAAAATGATGGGAGCAACTCTTTAATTTTGAATTCTACAATTAATATCAATAAGAAGTGCAATTGAAAATCAAGAACTGAATTGTTTGGTAAATTGAATGAATTCATGTAATTGATGGTCCATTGGTATTTTTTTCAAAATGAATATGGTTATTAGGAAGGAAACAAACGTTAATTTCAAGGTTATTGCATGAAAAATAGTCCTGGTAACAACAAGAGGAGCCTAATTAACATTAGGCGATTAGAAATTGTCATTATTTAGGAATTAAACGAGTTAACATTTGTACGAAATGCAAACCCAGAATAATGGCACCCTTGGCCGATGGATTTAAATAGATTTGGATTTTTTGTGGTGTTTATACTTGTTTAAATCAATTAATATACTAGGTTGTTTAACCACATGTGTTATATTTCATAATCAATGGATCAAAAAGTGTGTTTGGAGCCAAAAGAAGAGGCTTGTTAACCAAAAATGATGGGAGCAACTCTTTAATTTTGAATTCTACAATTAATATCAATAAGAAGTGCAATTGAAAATCAAGAACTGAATTGTTTGGTAAATTGAATGAATTCATGTAATTGATGGTCCATTGGTATTTTTTTCAAAATGAATATGGTTATTAGGAAGGAAACAAACGTTAATTTCAAGGTTATTGCATGAAAAATAGTCCTGGTAACAACAAGAGGAGCCTGATTAACATGAGGTGATTAGAAATTCTCATTTTTTAGGAATTAAACTAATTAACATTTGTACGAAATGCAAACCCAAAATAATGGCACCCTTGGCCGATGGATTTAAATAGATTTGGATTTTTTGTGGTGTTTATACTTGTTTGAATCAATTAATATACTAGGTTGTTTAACCACATGTGTTATATTTCATAATCAATGGATCAAAAAGTGTGTTTGGAGCCAAAAGAAGAGGCTTGTTAACCAAAAATGATGGGAGCAACTCTTTAATTTTGAATTCAACAAATAATATCAATAAGAAGTGCAATTGAAAATCAAGAACTGAATTGTTTGTTAAATTGAATGAATTCATGTAATTGATGGACCATTGGTATTTTTTTCAAAATGAATATGGTTATTAGGAAGGAAACAAACGTTAATTTCAAGGTTATTGCATGAAAAATAGACCTGGTAACAACAAGAGGAGCCCAATTAACATTAGGTGATTAGAAATTGTCATTATTTAGGAATTAAACGAGTTAACATTTGTACAAAATGCTAACCCTGATGAATGGCACGTTTTGCCTATGGATTTAAATAGATTTGGATTTTTATTGGTGTTTATACTTGTTTAAATCAATTAATATACTAGGTTGTTTAGCCACATGTGTTATATTTCATGATCAATGTATCAAAAAGTGTGTTTGGAATCAAAAGAAGAGGCTTGTTAACCAAAAATGACGGGGGCAACTGTTTAATTTTGAATTCAACAAATAATATCAAGAAGAAATGCAATTCAAAATCAAGGACTGAATTTAATGTTAAATTGAACAGATTCACGTAATTGATGTTCCACGGGTATTTTTTTCAAAATGAATATAGTTATTAAGAAAGAAACAAAAGTTAATTTCAAGGTTATTGCATGGAATATAGTCCTGGTAACAATAAGAGGAGCCTAATTAACATTAGGTGATTAGAAATTCTCATTATTTAGGAATTAAACTAGAAAACACTTGAACGAAATGCAAACCCAGATGAATGGCACCTTTTGCCAATGGATTTAAATGGATTTGGATTTTTATTAGTACTTATATTTGTTTGAATCAATTAATATACTAGATTGTTTAGCCACATGTGTTATACTTCATGAACAATGTATCCAAAAGTGTGTTTGGAACCAAAAGAAGAGGCTTGTTAACCAAAAATGATCGGAGCAACTCTCTAATTTTGAATTCAACAAATAATGTCAATAAGAAATGCAATTCAAAATCAAGGACTGAATTGTTTGTTAAATTGAATGAATTCATGTAATTGATGGTCCACGGGCATTTTTTTCAAAATGAATATAGTTATTAAGAAATAAATAAAAGTTAATTTCAAAGTTATTGCATGAAAAATAGTCCTGGTAACAACAAGAAGAGCGTAATTAACATTAGGAGATTAGCAATTGTCATTATTTAGGAATTAAACTAGTTAACATTTGTAGGACATGCAAACCCTGATGAATGGCACCTTTTGCCAATGGATTTAAATAGATTTGGATTTATATTGGTGTTTATACTTGTTTGAATCAATTAATATACTAGGTTGTTTAGCCACATGTGTTATATTTCATGATCAATGTATCAAAAAGTGTGTTTGGAATCAAAAGAAGAGGCTTGTTAACCAAAAATGATGGGAGCAACTCTTTAATTTTGAATTCAACAATTAATATCAATAAGAAATGCAATTGAAAATCAAGGACTGAATTGTTTGTTAAGTTGAATGAATTCATGTAATTGATGGTCCACGTGCATTTTTTTGAAAATGAATATAGTTATTAAGAGAGAAACAAAAGTTCATTTCAAGGTTATTGCATGAAAAATAGTCCTAGCAACAACAAAAGGAGCCTAATTAACATAAGGTGATTAGAAATTCTCATTATTTAGGAAATAAACCATTTAACATTTTTACGAAATGCAAACCATGATGAATGACACCTTTGGCCGACGAATTTAAATAGATTTGGATTTTTATTGGTGTTTATACTTGTTTCAATCAATTAATATACTAGGTTGTTTAACCACATGTGTTATATTTCATAGTCAATGGATCAAAAAGTGTGTTTGGAGCCAAAAGAAGAGGCTTGTTAACCAAAAATGATGGGAGCAACTCTCTAATTTTGAATTCAACAAATAATATCAATAAGAAATGCAATTCAAAATCAAGGACTGAATTGTTTGTTAAATTGAATGAATTCATGTAATTGATGGTCTATGGGCATTTTTTTCAAAATGAATATAGCTATTAAGAAAGAAACAAATGTTAATTTCAAGGTTATTGCATAAAAAATAGTCCTGGTAACAACAAGAGGAGCCTAATTAACATTAGGAGATTAGAAATTGTCATTATTTAGGAATTAAACTAGTTAACATTTTTACGAAATGCAAACCATGATGAATGGCACCTTTGGCCGACGAATTTAAATAGATGTGGATTTTTATTGGTGTTTAAAATTGTTTGAATCAATTAATATAATAGGTTGTTTACCACATGTGTTATATTTCAAGATCAATGGATCAAAAAGTGTGTGTGGAATCAAAAGAAGAGGCTTGTTAACCAAAACTGATGGGAGCAACTCTCTAATTTTGAATTCAACAAATAATATCAATAAGAAATGAAATTCAAAATCAAGGACTGAATTGTTTGTTAAGTTGAATGAATTCATGTAATTGCTGGTCCACGTGCATATTTTTGAAAATGAATATATAGTTTAAGAAAAAAAACAAATGTTAATTTCAAGGTTATTGCATGAAAAATAGTCCTGGTAACAACAAGAGGAGCCTAATTAACATTAGGAGATTAGAAATTGTCATTATTTAGGAATTAAACTAGTTAACGTTTGTACGAAATGCAAACCCTGATGAATGGCACCTTTTGCCTGTGGATTTAAATAGATTTGGATTTTTATTGGTGTTTATACTTGTTTGAATCTATTAATATACTAGGTTGTTTAGCCACATGTGTTATATTTCATGATCAATGTATCAAAAAGTGTGTTTGGAATCAAAAGAAGAGGCTTGTTAACCAAAAATGATTGGAGCAACTCTTTAATTTTGAATTCAACAAATAATATCAAGAAGAAATGCAATTCAAAGTCAAGGACTGAATTTAATGTTAATTTGAATGGATTCATGTAATTCATGGTCCACGAGCATTTTTTTCAAAATGAATATAGTTATTAAGAAAGAAATAAATGTTAATTTCAAAGTTATTGTATGAAAAATAGTCCTGGTAGCAACAAGAGGAGTCTAATTAACATTAGGTGATTAGAAATTGTCATTATTTAGGAATTAAACCAGTTAACATTTGTACAAAATGCAAACCCTGATGAATGGTACCTTTTACCTGTGGATTTAAATAGATTTGGATTTTTATTGGTGTTTATACTTGTTTGAATCAATTAATATACTACGTTGTTTAGCCACATGTGTTATATTTCATGATCAATGTATCAAAAAGTGTGTTTGGAATCAAAAGAAGAGGCTTGTTAACCAAAAATGATGGGAGCAACTCTTTAATTTTGAATTCAACAATGAATATCAACAAGAAATGCAATTCAAAATCAAGGACTGAATTGAATGTTAAATTGAATGAATTCATGTAATTAATGGTCCACGAGCATTTTTTTCAAAATGAATATAGTTATTAAGAAAGAAACAAAAGTTAATTTCAAAGTTATTGCATGAAAAATAGTCCTGGTAACAACAAGAGGAGCCTGATTAACATGAGATGATTAAAAATTCTCATTTTTTAGGAATTAAACTAATTAACATTTGTACGAAATGCAAACCCAGAATAATGGCACCCTTGGCCGATGGATTTAAATAGATTTGGATTTTTTGTGGTGTTTATACTTGTTTCAATCAATTAATATACTAGGTTGTTTAACCACATGTGTTATATTTCATAATCAATGGATCAAAAAGTGTGTTTGGAGCCAAAAGAAGAGACTTGTTAACCAAAAATGATGGGAGCAACTCTTTAATTTTGAATTCAACAAATAATATCAATAAGAAGTGCAATTGAAAATCAAGAACTGAATTGTTTGTTAAATTGAATGAATTCATGTAATTGATGGTCCATTGGTATTTTTTTCCAAAATGAATATAGTTATTAAGAAAGAAACAAACGTTAATTTCAAGGTTATTGCATGAAAAATAGTCCTGGTAACAACAAGAGGAGCCTAATTAACATTAGGTGATTAGAAATTGTCATTATTTAGGAATTAAACGAGTTAACATTTGTACAAAATGCTAACCCTGATGAATGGCACGTTTTGCCTATGGATTTAAATAGATTTGGATTTTTATTGGTGTTTATACTTGTTTGAATCAATTAATATACTAGGTTGTTTAGCCACATGTGTTATATTTCATGATCAATGTATCAAAAAGTGTGTTTGGAATCAAAAGAAGAGGCTTGTTAACCAAAAATGACGGGAGCAACTGTTTAATTTTGAATTCAACAAATAATATCAAGAAGAAATGCAATTCAAAATCAAGGACTGAATTTAATGTTAAATTGAACAGATTCACGTAATTGATGTTCCACGGGTATTTTTTTCAAAATGAATATAGTTATTAAGAAAGAAACAAAAGCTAATTTCAAGGTTATTGCATGGAATATAGTCCTGGTAACAATAAGAGGAGCCTAATTAACATTAGGTGATTAGAAATTCTCATTATTTAGGAATTAAACTAGAAAACATTTGAACGAAATGCAAACCCAGATGAATGGCACCTTTTGCCAATGGATTTAAATGGGTTTGGATTTTTATTAGTGCTTATATTTGTTTGAATCAATTAATATACTAGATTGTTTAGCCACATGTGTTATAATTCATGAACAATGTATCCAAAAGTGTGTTTGGAACCAAAAGAAGAGGCTTGTTAACCAAAAATGATCGGAGCAACTCTCTAATTTTGAATTCAATAAATAATATCAATAAGAAATGCAATTCAAAATCAAAGACTGAATTGTTTGTTAAATTGAATGAATTCATGTAATTGATGGTCCACGGGCATTTTTTTCAAAATGAATATAGTTATTAAGAAATAAATAAAAGTTAATTTCAAAGTTATTGCATGAAAAATAGTCCTGGTAACAACAAGAGGAGCCTAATTAACATTAGGAGATTAGCAATTGTCATTATTTAGGAATTAAACTAGTTAACATTTGTAGGACATGCAAACCCTGATGAATGGCACCTTTTGCCAATGGATTTAAATAGATTTGGATTTATATTGGTGTTTATACTTGTTTGAATCAATTAATATACTAGGTTGTTTAGCCACATGTGTTATATTTCATGATCAATGTATCAAAAAGTGTGTTTGGAATCAAAAGAAGAGGCTTGTTAACCAAAAATGATGGGAGCAACTCTTGAATTTTGAATTCAACAATTAATATCAATAAGAAATGCAATTGAAAATCAAGGACTGAATTGTTTGTTAAGTTGAATTAATTCATGTAATTGATGGTCCACGTGCATTTTTTTGAAAATGAATATAGTTATTAAGAGAGAAACAAAAGTTAATTTCAAGGTTATTGCATGAAAAATAGTCCTAGCAACAACAAGAGGAGCCTAATTAACATAAGGTGATTAGAAATTCTCATTATTTAGGAAATAAACCATTTAACATTTTTACGAAATGCAAACCATGATGAATGACACCTTTGGCCGACGAATTTAAATAGATTTGGATTTTTATTGGTGTTTATACTTGTTTCAATCAATTAATATACTAGGTTGTTTGACCACATGTGTTATATTTCATAATCAATGGATCAAAAAGTGTGTTTGGAGCCAAAAGAAGAGGCTTGTTAACCAAAAATGATGGGAGCAACTCTCTAATTTTGAATTCAACAAATAATATCAATAAGAAATGCAATTCAAAATCAAGGACTGAATTGTTTGTTAAATTGAATGAATTCATGTAATTGATGGTCTATGGGCATTTTTTTCAAAATGAATATAGCTATTAAGAAAGAAACAAATGTTAATTTCAAGGTTATTGCATGAAAAATAGTCCTGGTAACAACAAGAGGAGCCTAATTAACATTAGGAGATTAGAAATTGTCATTATTTAGGAATTAAACCAGTTAACATTTTTACGAAATGCAAACCATGATGAATGGCACCTTTGGTCGACGAATTTAAATAGATGTGGATTTTTATTGGTGATTAAAATTGTTTGAATCAATTAATATAATAGGTTGTTTAACCACATGTGTTATATTTCGAGATCAATGGATCAAAAAGTGTGTGTGGAATCAAAAGAAGAGGCTTGTTAACCAAAACTGATGGGAGCAACTCTCTAATTTTGAATTCAACAAATAATATCAATAAGAAATGCAATTCAAAATCAAGGACTGAATTGTTTGTTAAGTTGAATGAATTCATGTAATTTCTGGTCCACGTGCATGTTTTTGAAAATGAATATAGTTATTAAGAAAGAAACAAATGTTAATTTCAAGGTTATTCCATGAAAAATAGTCCTGGTAACAACAAGAGGAGCCTAATTAACATTAGGAGATTAGAAATTGTCATTATTTAGGAATTAAACTAGTTAACGTTTGTACGAAATGCAAACCCTGATGACTGGCACCTTTTGCCTGTGGATTTAAATAGATTTGGATTTTTATTGGTGTTTTCTACTTGTTTGAATCTATTAATATACTAGGTTGTTTAGCCACATCTGTTATATTTCATGATCAATGTATCAAAAAGTGTGTTTGGAATCAAAAGAAGAGGCTTGCTAACCAAAAATGATGGGAGCAACTCTTTAATTTTGAATTCAACAAATAATATCAAGAAGAAATGCAATTCAAAGTCAAGGACTGAATTTAATGTTAAATTGAATGGATTCATGTAATTGATGGTCCACGAGCATTTTTTTCAAAATGAATATAGTTATTAAGAAAGAAACAGATGTTAATTTCAATGTTATTGCATGAAAAATAGTCCTCGTAACAACAAGAGGAGCCTAATTAACATGAGGTGATTAGAAATTCTCATTATTTAGGAATTAAGCAAGTTAACATTTGTACGAAATGCAAACCCAGATGAATGGCTCCTTTTGCCAATGGATTTAAATGGATTTGGATTTTTATTAGTGTTTATACTTGTTTGAATCAATTAATATACTAGGTTATTTAGCCACATGTGTTATATTTCATGATCAATGGATCAAAAAGTGTGTTTGGAATCCAAAGAAGAGGCTTGTTAACCTAAAATGATGGGAGCAACTCTCCAATTTTGAATTCAACAAATAATATCAATAAGAAAAGCAATTCAAAATCAAGGACTGAATTATTTGTTAAATTGAATGAATTCATGAAATTGATCGTCGACGGGCATTTTTTTCAAAATGAATATAGTTATTAAGAAAGAAACAAAAGTTAAAATCAAAGTTATTGCATGAAAAATAGTCCTGGTAACAACAAGAGGAGCCTAATTAATATGAGGTGATTAAAATTCTCATTATTTAGGAATTAAACCAGTTAGCATTTGTACGAAATGCAAACCCAAAATAATGGCACCTTTGGCCCATGGATTTAAATAGATTTGGATTTTTATTGGTGTTTATACTTGTTTGAATCAATTAATATACTAGGTTGTTTAGCCACATGTGTTATACTTCATGATCAATGTATCAATAAGTATGTTTGGAATCAAAAGAAGAGGCTTGTTAACCAAAAATGATGGGAGCAACTCTTTAATTTTGAATTCAACAAATAATATCAATGAGAAATGCAATTCAAAATGAAGGACTGAATTTAATGTTAAATTGAATGGATTCAAGTAATTAGTGGTCCACGGGCATTTTTTTCAAAATGAATATAGTTTTTAATAAAGAAACAAAAGTTAATTTCAAAGTTATTGCATGAAAAATAGTCCTGGTAACAATGTGAGAAGCCTGATTAACATGAGGTGATTAGAAATTCTCATTATTTAGGTAATTAAAACAGAAAACATTTGTACGAAATGCAAACCCAAATGCATGGCACCTTTTGCCAATGGATTTAAATGGATTTTGATTTTTATTAGTGTTTATACTTGTTTGAATCAATTAATATACTAGGTTGTTTAGCCACATGTGTTATACTTGATGATCAATGTATCAAAAAGTGTGTTTGGAATCAAAAGAAGAGGCTTGTTAACCAAAAATAATTGGAACAACTCTCTAATTTTGAATTCAACAAATAATATCAATAAGAAATGCAATTCAAAATCAAGGACTGAATTGTTTGTTAAATTGAATGAATTCATGTAATTGATGGTCCACGGGCATTTTTTTCAAAATGAATATAGTTATTAAGAAAGAAATAAAAGTTAATTTCATTGTTAATGCATGAAAAATAGTATTGGTAACAACAAGAGTAGCCTAATTAACATTAAGTGATTAGAAATTGTCATTATTTAGGAATTAAACTAGTTAACATTTGTACGAAATGCAAACCCTGATGAATGGCACCTTTTGCCAATGGATTTAAATGGATTTGGATTTTTATTAGTGTTTATACTTGTTTGAATCAATTAATATACTAGGTTGTATAGCCACATGTGTTATATTTCATGATCAATGGATCAAAAAGTGTGTTTGGAATCCAAAGTAGAGGCTTGTTAACCTAAAATGATGGGAGCAACTCTCCAATTTTGAATTCAACAAATAATATCAATAAGAAAAGCAATTCAAAATCAAGGACTGAATTGTTTGTTAAATTGAATGAATTCATGAAATTGATCGTCGATGGGCATTTTTTTCAAAATGAATATAGTTTTTAAGAAAGAAACAAAAGTTAAATTCAAAGTTATTGGATAAAAATAGTCTTGGTAATAACAAGAGGAGCCTAATTAACATGAGGTGATTAGAAATTCTCATTATTTAGTAATTAAACCAGTTAACATTTGTACGAAATGCAAACCCAGAATAATGGCACCTTTGGCCGATGGATTTAAATAGATTTGGATTTTTATTGGTGTTTATACTTGTTTGAATCAATTAATATACTAGGTTGTTTAGCCACATGTGTTATGCTTCATGATCAATGTATCAAAAAGTGTGTTTGGAATCAAAAGAAGAGGCTTGTTAACTAAAATTGATGGGAGCAACTCTTTAATTTTGAATTCAACAAATAATATCAATAAGAAATGCAAATCAAAATCAAGGACTGAATTGTTTGTTAAATTGAATGGATTCATGTAATTGATGGTCCACGGGCATTTTTTTCAAAATGAATATAGTTATTAAGAAAGAAATAAAAGTTAATTTCAAGGTTATTGCTTGAAAAATAGTCCTGGTAACAACAAGAGGAGCCTAATTAACATGATGTGATTAGAAATTCTCATTATTTAGGAATTAAAGCAGTTTACATTTGTACGAAATGCAAACCTCGATGAATGGCACATTTTGCCAATGGATTTAAATGGATTTGGATTTTTATTGGTGTTTATACTTGTTTGAATCAATTAATATACAAGGTTGTTTAGCCACATGTGTTATACTTCATGATCAATGTATCAAAAAGTGTGTTTGGAATCAAAAGAAGAGGCTTGTTAACCAAAAATGATGGGAGCAACTGTTTAATTTTGAATTCAACAAATAATATCAAGAAGAAATGCAATTAAAAATCAAGGACTGAATTGTATGTTAAATTGAATGAATTCATGCAATTGATGGTCCACAGACATTTTTTTCAAAATGAATATAGTTATCAAGAAAGAAACAGATGTTAATTTCAATGTTATTGCATGAAAAATAGTCCTCGTAACAACAAGAGGAGCCTAATTAACATGAGGTGATTAGAAATTCTCATTATTGACGAATTAAGCCAGTTAACATTTGTACGAAATGCAAACCCAGATGAATGGCACCTTTTGCCAATATAGTTAAATGGATTTGGATTTTTATTAGTGTTTATACTTGTTTGAATCAATTAATATACTACGTTGTTTAGCCATATGTTTTATATTTCATGATCAATGGATCAAAAAGTGTGTTTGGAATCAAAAGATGTGGCTTGTTAACCAAAAATGATGGGAGCAACTCTTTAATTTTGAATTCAACAATTAATACCAATAAGAAATGCAATTCAAAATCAAGGACTGAATTGTATGTTAAATTGAATGAATTCATGTAATGGATGGTCTACGGGCATTTTTTTCAAAAAAAATATAGTTATTAAGAAAGAAACAAAAGTTAATTTCAAGGATATTGCTTGAAAAATAGTCCTCGTAACAACGAGAGGAGCCTGATTAACATGAGGTGATTAGAAATTCTCATTATTTAGGAATTAAATTAGTTAACATTTGTACGAAATGCAAACCATGATGAATGGCACCTTTGGCCGATGGATTTAAATAGATTTGGATTTTATTGGTGTTTATACTTGTTTGAATCTTTTAATATACTAGGTTGTTTAACCACATGTGTTATACTTCATGATCAATGTATCAAAAAGTGTGTTTGGAATCAAAAGAAGAGGCTTGTTAACCAAAAATGATGGGAGCAACCCTTTAATTTTGAATTCAACAAATAATATCAATAAGAAATGTAATTCAAAATCAAGGACTGAATTGTATGTTAAATTGAATGAATTGATGTAATTGATGGTCTACGGGCATTTTTTTCAAAATGAATATAGTTATTAAGAAAGAAACAGATGTTAATTTCAAGGTTATTGCATGAAAAATTGTTCTGGTAACAACATGAGGAGCCTAATTAACATGAGGTGATTAGAAATTCTCATTATTTAGGAATTAAACCTGTTAACATTTGTACGAAATGCAAACCCTGACGAATGGCACCTTTTGCCAATATATTTAAATGGATTTGGATTTTTATTAGTGTTTATACTTGTTTGAATCAATTAATATACTACGTTGTTTAGCCATATGTTTTATATTTCATGATCAATGGATCAAAAAGTGTGTTTGGAATCAAAAGATGTGGCTTGTTAACCAAAAATGATGGGAGCAACTCTTTAATTTTGAATTCAACAATTAATACCAATAAGAAATGCAATTCAAAATCAAGGACTGAATTGTATGTTAAATTGAATGAATTCATGTAATTGATGGTCTACGGGCATTTTTTTCAAAATGAATATAGTTATTAAGAAAGAAACGAATGTTAAATTCAAGGTTATTGCATGAAAAATAGTCCTGGTAACAACAAGAGGAGCCTAATTAACATTAGGAGGTTAGAAATTGTCATTATTTAGGAATTAATTGAGTTAACATTTGTACGAAATGCAAACCCTAATGAATGGCACCTTTTGCCTGTGGATTTAAATAGATTTGGATTTTTATTGGTGTTTATACTTGTTTGAATCAATTAATATACTGGGTTGTTTAGCCACATGTGTTATATTTCATGATCAATGTATCAAAAAGTGTGTTTGGAATCAAAAGAAGAGGCTTGTTAACCAAAAATGATGGGAGCAAATCTTTAATTTTGAATTCAACAAATAATATCAAGATGAAATGCAATTCAAAATCAAGGATTGTATTTAATGTTAAATTGAATGGACTCATGTAATTAATGGTCCACGGGCATTTTTTTCAAAATGAATATAGTTATTAAGAAAGAAACAAAAGTTAATTTCAAGGTTATTGCATGAACAATAGTCCTGGTAACAACAAGGGAAGCCTAATTAACATGAGGTGATTAGAAATTCTCATTATTTAGGAATTAAACCAGAAAAGATTTGTACGAAATGCAAACCTAGATTAATGGCACCTTTTGCCAATGGATTTAAATGGATTTGGATTTTTATCAGTGTTTGTACTTGTTTGAATCAATTAATATACTAGGTTGTTTAGCCACATGTGTTATACTTCATGATCAATGTATCAAAAAGTGTGTTTGGAATCAAAAGAAGAGGCTTGTTAACCAAAAATGATGGGAGCAACTCTCCAATTTTGAATTCAACAAATAATATCAAGAAGAAATGCAATTCAAAATCAAGGACTGAATTCTATGTTAAATTGAATGAATTCATGTAATTGATGGTCCACGAGCATTTTTTTCAACATGAATATAGTTATTAAGAAAGAAATAAAAGTTAATTTCATAGTTATTGCATGAAAAATAGTCCTGGTAACAACAAGAGTAGCCTAATTAACATTAGGTTATTAGAAATTATCATTATTTAGGAATTAAACCAGTTAACATTTGTACGAAATGCAAAACCCTGATGAATGGCACCTTTTGCCTGTGGATTTTCATAGATTTGGATTTTTATTGGTTTTTATACTTGTTTGAATCAATTAATATAATAGGTTGTTTAGCCACATGTGCTATATTTCATGATCAATGTATCAAAAAGTGTGTTTGGAATCAAAAGAAGAGGCTTGTTAACCAAAAATGATGGGAGCAACTCTTTAATTTTGAATTCAACAAATAATATCAAGAAGAAATGCAATTCAAAATCGAGGACTGAATTGTATGTTAAATTGAATGAATTCATGTAATTGATGGTCCACGAGCATTTTTTTCAAAATGAATATAGTTATTAAGAAAGAAACAAAAGTTAATTTCAAGGTTATTGCATGAAAAATAGTCCTGGTAACAACAAGAGTAGCCTAATTAACATTAGGTTATTAGAAAATTGTCATTATTTAGGAATTAAAACCAGTTAACATTTGTACGAAATGCAAACCCTGATGAATGGCACCTATTGCCTGTGGATTTACATAGATTTGG
>JBAPLH010002060.1:0-41553 GCA_037897445.1 Ceriops zippeliana
GAAATGCACACCCAGATGAATGGCTCCTTTTGCCAATGGATTTAAATGGATTTGGATTTTTATTAGTGTTTATACTTGTTTGAATCAATTATATACTAGGTTGTTTAGCCACATGTGTTATATTCCATGATCAATGGATCAAAAAGTGTGTTTGGAATCAAAAGAGGAGGCTTGTTAACCAAAAATGATGGGAGCAACTCTCCAATTTTGAATTCAACAAATAATATCAATAAGAAAAGCAATTCCAAATCAAGGACTGAATTATTTGTTAAATTGAATGAATTCATGTAATTGATGGTCGACGGACATTTTTTTCAAAATGAATATAGTTATTAAGAAAGAAACAAAAGTTACTTTCAAGGTTAGTGCTTGAAAAATAGTCCTGGTAACAACAAGAGGAGCCTAATTAACATGAAGTGATTAGAAATTCTCATTATTTAGGAATTAAACCTGTTAACATTTGTACGAAATGCAAACCCTGACGAATGGCACCTTTTGCCAATATATTTAAATGGATTTGGATTTTTATTAGTGTTTATACTTGTTTGAATCAATTAATATACTACGTTGTTTAGCCATATGTTTTATATTTCATGATCAATGGATCAAAAAGTGTGTTTGGAATCAAAAGATGTGGCTTGTTAACCAAAAATGATGGGAGCAACTCTTTAATTTTGAATTCAACAATTAATACCAATAAGAAATGCAATTCAAAATCAAGGACTGAATTGTATGTTAAATTGAACGAATTCATGTAATTGATGGTCTACGGGTATTTTTTTCAAAATGAATATATTTATTAAGAAAGAAACAAAAGTTAATTTCAAGGTTATTGCTTGAAAAATAGTCCTCGTAACAACAAGAGGAGCCTGATTAACATGAGGTGATTAGAAATTCTCATTATTTAGGAATTAAATTAGTTAACATTTGTACGAAATGCAAACCATGATGAATGGCACCTTTGGCCGATGGATTTAAATAGATTTGGATTTTTATTGGTGTTTATACTTGTTTGAATCAATTTAATATACTAGGTTGTTTAACCACATGTGTTATACTTCATGATCAATGTATCAAAAAGTGTGTTTGGAATCAAAAGAAGAGGCTTGTTAACCAAAAATGATGGGAGCAACTCTTTAATTTTGAATTCAACAAATAATATCAACAAGAAATGCAATTCAAAATCAAGGACTAAATTGTTTGTTAAATTGAATGAATTCATGTAATTGATGGTCCATTGGCATTTTTTTTCAACATGAATATAGTTATTAAGAAAGAAATAAAAGTTAATTTCATAGTTATTGCATGAAAAATAGTCCTGGTAACAACAAGAGTAGCCTAATTAACATTAGGTGATTAGAAATTGTCATTATTTAGGAATTAAACCAGTTAACATTTGTACGAAATGAAAAAACCCTGATGAATGGCACCTTTTGCCTGTGGATTTACATAGATTTGGATTTTTATTGGTGTTTTATACTTGTTTGAATCAATTAATATAATAGGTTGTTTAGCCACATGTGCTATATTTCATGATCAATGTATCAAAAAGTGTGTTTGGAATCAAAAGAAGAGGATTGTTAACCAAAAATGATGGGCACAATTCTTTAATTTTGAATTCAACAAATAATATCAAGAAGAAATGTAATTCAAAATCAAGGACAGAATTTAATGTTAAATTGAATGGATTCATGTAATTCATGGTCCACGGGCATTTTTTTCAAAATGAATATAGTTATTAAGAAAGAAACAAAAGTAAATTTCAAGGTTATTGCATGAAAAATGATCCTGATAACAACAAGAGGAGCCTAATTAACATTACGTGATTAAGAAAGAAACAAATGTTAATTTGAAGGTTATTGCATGAAAAATAGTCCTGGTAACAACAAGAGGAGCCTAATTAACATTAGGTGATTAGAAATTGTCATTATTTAGGAATTAAATCAGTTAACCTTCGTACGAAATGCAAACCCCGATGAATGATACCTTTTACCTGTGGATTTAAATAGATTTGGATTTTTATTGGTGTTTATACTTGTTTGAATCAATTAATATACTAGGTTGTTTAGCCACATATGTTATATTTCATGATCAATGTATCAAAAAGTGTGTTTGGAATCAAAAGAAGAGTCTTGTTAACCAAAAATGATGGGAGCAACTCTTTAGTTTTGAATTCAACAAATAATATCAAGAAGAAATGCAATTCAAAATCAAGGACTGAATTTAATGTTAAATTGAATGGATTCATGAAATTGACGGTCCACGGGCATTTTTTTTCAAAATGAATATAGTTATTAAGAAAGAAACAAAAGTTTAATTTTAAGGTTATTGCATGAAAAATAGTCCTGGTAACAACAAGAGGAGCCTAATTAACATTAGGTGATCAGAAATTCTCATTATTTTGGTATTAAACTAGAAATTATTTGCACGAAATGCAAACCCAGATGAATGGCACCTTTTGCCAATGGATTTAAATGGATTTGGATTTTTATTAGCGTTTATACTTGTTTGAATCAATTAATATATTAGGTTGTTTAGCCACATGTGTTATATTTCATGATCAATGTATCAAAAAGTGTGTTTGGAATCAAAAGTAGAGGCTTGTTAACCAAAAATGATGGGAGCAACTCTTTAATTTTGAATTCAACAAATAATATCAAGAAGAAATGCAATTCAAAATCATGGACTGAATTGTTTGTTAAATTGAATGAATTAATGTAATTGATGGTCCACGTGCATTTTTTCAAAATAAATATAGTTATTAACAGAGAAAAAAAAGTTAATTTCAAGGTTATTGCATGCAAAATAGTCCTGGTAACAACAAGAGGAGCCTAATTAACTTGAGGTGATTAGAAATTCTCATTATTTAGGAATTAAACCAGTTAACATTTTTATGAAATGTAAACCATGATGAATGGCACCGTTCGCCGACGAATTTAAATAGATTTGGATTTTTATTGGTGTTTATACTTGTTTGAATCAATTAATATACTAGGTTGTTTAACCACAAGTGTTATATTTCATAATCAATGGATCAAAAAGTGTGTTTGGAATCAAAAGAAGAGGCTTGTTAACCAAAAATGATGGGAGCAACTCTCTAATTTTGAATTCAAAAAATAATATCAAAAAGAAATGCAATTCAAAATCAAGGACTGAATTGTTTGTTAAATTGAATGAATTCATGTAATTGATGGTCGACGGGCATTTTTTTCAAAATGAATATAGTTATTAAGAAAGAAACAAATGTTAATTTTGAAAGTTATTGCATGAAAAATAGTCCTGGTAACAACAAGAGGAGCCTAAATAACATTAGGAGATTAGAAATTGTCATTATTTAGGAATTCAACGAGTTAACATTTGTACGAAATGCTAACCCTAATGAATGGCACCTTTCACCTGTGGATTTAAATAGATTCGGATTTTTATTGGTGTTTACACTTGTTTGAATCAATTAATATACTAGCTTGTCTAGCCACATGTGTTATATTTCATGATCAATGTATCAAAAAGTGTGTTTGGAATCAAAAGAAGAGGCTTGTTAACCAAAAATGATGGGAGCAACTCTTTAATTTTGAATTCAACAAATAATATCAAGAAGAAATGCAATTCAAAATCAAGGACCGAATTGTTTGTTAAATTGAATGAATTCCTGTAATGGATGGTCCATGGGCCTTTTTTTCAAATTGAATATAGTTATTAAGAAAGAAATAAAAGTTAATTTCAAATTTATTGCATGAAAAATAGTCCTGGTAACAACAAAAGGAGCCGGATTAAAATTAGGTGATTAGAAATTGTCATTATTTAGGTATTAAACCAGTTAACATTTGTACGAAATGCAAACCTTCACGAATGGCACCCTTAGCCTGTGGATTTAAATAGATTTGGATTTTTATTGGTGTTTATATTTGTTTGAATCAATTAATATACTAGCCTGTTTAGTATACCAAAAATGATGGGAGCAACTCTTTAATTTTGAATTCAACAAATAATATCAATAAGAAATGCAATTCAAAATCAAAGACTGAATTGAATGTTAAATTAAATGAATTCATGTAATTGATGGTCCACGGGCATTTTTTTCAAAATGAATATAGTTATTAAGAAAGAAACAAAAGTTAATTTCTAGGTTATTTCTTGTAAAATAGTCTTGGTAACAACAAGAGGAGCCTGATTAACATGAGGTGATTAGAAATTCTCATTATTTATGAATTAAACCAATTAATCTTTGTACGAAATGCAAACCCAGAATCATCGCACCTTTGGCCGATGGATTCAAATAGATTTGGATTTTTATTGGTGTTTGTACTTGTTTGAATCAATTAATATACTATGTTGTTTAGCCACATGTGTTATATTTCATGATCAATGTATCAAAAAGTGTGTGTGGAATCAAAAGAAGAGGCTTGTTATCCAAAAATGATGGGAGCAACTCTTTAATTTTGAATTCAATAATTAATATAACAAGAAATGCAATTCAAAATCAAGGACTGAATTGAATGTTAAATTGAATGAATTCATGTAATTAATGGTCCACGAGCATTTTTTTCAAAATGAATATAGTTATTAAGAAAGAAACAAAAGTTAATTTCAAAGTTATTGCATGAAAAATAGTCCTGGTAACAACAAGAGGAGCCTGATTAACATGAGGTGATTAGAAATTCCCATTCTTTAGGAATTAAACTACTTAACATTTGTACGAAATGCAAACCCAGAATAATGGCACCTTTGCCCGATGGATTTAAATAGATTTGGATTTTTAGTGGTGTTTTTATACTTGTTTGAATCAATTAATATACTAGGTTGTTTAGGCACATGTGTTATATTTCATGATCAATGGATCAAAAAGTGTGTTTGGAATCAAAAGAAGAGGCTTGTTAACCAAAAATGATGGGAGCAACTCTCCAATTTTGAATTCAACAAATAATATCAATAAGAAAAGCAATTCAAAATCAAGGACTAAATTGTTTGTTAAATTGAATGAATTCATGTAATTGATGGTCGACGGGCATTTTTTTCAAAATGAATATAGTTATTAAGAAAGAATCAAATGTTAATTTCAAAGTTATTGCACGAAAAATAGTCCTGGTAACAACAAGCGGAGCCTAATGAACATTTGGTGATTAGAAATTGTCATGATTTAGGAATTAAACTAGTTAACACTTGTACGAAATGCAAACCCTGATGAATGGCACCTTTTGCCTGTGGATTTAAATAGATTTGGATTTTTTATTGGTGTTTATACTTTGTTTGAATCAATTAATATACTAGGTTGTTTAGCCACATGCGTTATATTTCATGATCAATGTATCAAAAAGTGTGTTTGGAATCAAAAGAAGAGGCTTGTTAACCAAAAATGATGGGAGCAACTCTTTACTTTTGAATTCAACAAATAATATCAAGAAGAAATGCAATTCAAAATCAAGGACTGAATTTAATGTTAAATTGAATGGATTCATGTAATTGATGGTCCACGGGCATTTTTTTCAAAATGAATATAGTTATTAAGAAAGAAACAAAAGTTAATTTCAAGGATATTGCATGAAAAATAGTCCTGGTAACAACAAGGGAAGCCTAATTAACATGAGGTGATTAGAAAAAATTCATTATTTAGGAATTAAACCAGAAAACATTTGTACGAAATGCAAACCTAGATTAATGGCACCTTTTGCCAATGGGATTTAAATGGATTTGGATTTTTTATTAGTGTTTGTACTTGTTTGAATCGATTAATATACTAGGTTGTTTAGCCACATGTGTTATACTTCATGATCAATGTATCAAAAAGTGTGTTTGGAATCAAAAGAAGAGGCTTGTTAACCAAAAATGATGGGAGCAACTCTTTACTTTTGAAGTCAACAAATAATATCAATAAGAAAAGCAATTCAAAATCAAGGACTGAATTGTTTGTTAAATTGAATGGATTCATGTAATTGATGGTCGACGGGCATTTTTTTTCAAAATGAATATAGTTATTAAGAAAGAATCAAATGTTAATTTCAAATTTATTGCATGAAAAATAGTCCTGGTAACAACAAAAGGAGCCGGATTAAAATTAGGTGATTAGAAATTGTCATTATTTAGGTATTAAACCAGTTAACATTTGTACGAAATGCAAACCTTCACGAATGGCACCCTTAGCCTGTGGATTTAAATAGATTTGGATTTTTATTGGTGTTTATATTTGTTTGAATCAATTAATATACTAGCCTGTTTAGTATACCAAAAATGATGGGAGCAACTCTTTAATTTTGAATTCAACAAATAATATCAATAAGAAATGCAATTCAAAATCAAAGACTGAATTGAATGTTAAATTAAATGAATTCATGTAATTGATGGTCCACGGGCATTTTTTTTCAAAATGAATATAGTTATTAAGAAAAAAAAACAAAAGTTAATTTCTAGGTTATTTCTTGTAAAATAGTCTTGGTAACAACAAGAGGAGCCTGATTAACATGAGGTGATTAGAAATTCTCATTATTTATGAATTAAACCAATTAATCTTTGTACGAAATGCAAACCCAGAATCATCGCACCTTTGGCCGATGGATTCAAATAGATTTGGATTTTTTATTGGTGTTTGTACTTGTTTGAATCAATTAATATACTATGTTGTTTAGCCACATGTGTTATATTTCATGATCAATGTATCAAAAAGTGTGTGTGGAATCAAAAGAAGAGGCTTGTTATCCAAAAATGATGGGAGCAACTCTTTAATTTTGAATTCAATAATTAATATAACAAGAAATGCAATTCAAAATCAAGGACTGAATTGAATGTTAAATTGAATGAATTCATGTAATTAATGGTCCACGAGCATTTTTTTCAAAATGAATATAGTTATTAAAGAAAGAAACAAAAGTTAATTTCAAAGTTATTGCATGAAAAATAGTCCTGGTAACAACAAGGGGAGCCTGATTAACATGAGGTGATTAGAAATTCCCATTCTTTAGGAATTAAACTACTTAACATTTGTACGAAATGCAAACCCAGAATAATGGCACCTTTGCCCGATGGATTTAAATAGATTTGGATTTTTTTAGTGGTGTTTATACTTGTTTGAATCAATTAATATACTAGGTTGTTTAGGCACATGTGTTATATTTCATGATCAATGGATCAAAAAGTGTGTTTGGAATCAAAAGAAGAGGCTTGTTAACCAAAAATGATGGGAGCAACTCTCCAATTTTGAATTCAACAAATAATATCAATAAGAAAAGCAATTCAAAATCAAGGACTAAATTGTTTGTTAAATTGAATGAATTCATGTAATTGATGGTCGACGGGCATTTTTTTCAAAATGAAATATAGTTATTAAGAAAGAATCAAATGTTAATTTCAAAGTTATTGCACGAAAAAATAGTCCTGGTAACAACAAGCGGAGCCTAATGAACATTTGGTGATTAGAAATTGTCATGATTTAGGAATTAAACTAGTTAACACTTGTACGAAATGCAAACCCTGATGAATGGCACCTTTTGCCTGTGGATTTAAATAGATTTGGATTTTTATTGGTGTTTATACTTGTTTGAATCAATTAATATACTAGGTTGTTTAGCCACATGCGTTATATTTCATGATCAATGTATCAAAAAGTGTGTTTGGAATCAAAAGAAGAGGCTTGTTAACCAAAAATGATGGGAGCAACTCTTTACTTTTGAATTCAACAAATAATATCAAGAAGAAATGCAATTCAAAATCAAGGACTGAATTTAATGTTAAATTGAATGGATTCATGTAATTGATGGTCCACGGGCATTTTTTTCAAAATGAATATAGTTATTAAGAAAGAAACAAAAGTTAATTTCAAGGATATTGCATGAAAAATAGTCCTGGTAACAACAAGGGAAGCCTAATTAACATGAGGTGATTAGAAAAAATTCATTATTTAGGAATTAAACCAGAAAACATTTGTACGAAATGCAAACCTAGATTAATGGCACCTTTTGCCAATGGATTTAAATGGATTTGGATTTTTATTAGTGTTTGTACTTGTTTGAATCGATTAATATACTAGGTTGTTTAGCCACA
This sequence comes from Ceriops zippeliana, assembly GCA_037897445.1. Classification (NCBI taxonomy): domain Eukaryota; kingdom Viridiplantae; phylum Streptophyta; class Magnoliopsida; order Malpighiales; family Rhizophoraceae; genus Ceriops; species Ceriops zippeliana. The sequence goes on from JBAPLH010002060.1 coordinate 8,032, forward strand.
TGTGTTATACTTCATGATCAATGTATCAAAAAGTGTGTTTGGAATCAAAAGAAGAGGCTTGTTAACCAAAAATGATGGGAGCAACTCTTTACTTTTGAAGTCAACAAATAATATCAATAAGAAAAGCAATTCAAAATCAAGGACTGAATTGTTTGTTAAATTGAATGGATTCATGTAATTGATGGTCGACGGGCATTTTTTTCAAAATGAATATAGTTGTTAAGAAAGAAATAAAAGTTAATTTCAATGTTATTGCACGAAAAATAGTCCTGGTAACAACAAGTGGAGCCTAATTAACATTTGGTGATTAGAAATTGTCATGATTTAGGAATTAAACTAGTTGACATTTGTACGAAATGCAAACCCTGATGAATGGCACCTTTTGCCTGTGGATTTAAAGAGATTTGGATTTTTATTGGTGTTTTTATACTTGTTTGAATCAGTTAATATACTAGGTTGTTTAGCCACATGTGATATATTTCATGATCAATGTATCAAAAAGTGTGTTTGGAATCAAAAGAAGAGGCTTGTTAACCAAAAATGATGGGAGCAACTCTTTACTTTTGAATTCAACAAATAATATCAATAAGAAATGCAATTGAAAATCAAGGACTGAATTGTTTGTTAAATTGAATGAATCCATGTAATTGATGGTCCACGTGCATTTCTTTCAAAATGAATATAGTTATTAAGAAAGAAACAAAAGTTAATTTCAAAGTTATTGCATGAAAAATAGTCCTGGTAACAACAAGACGAGCCTGATTAACATGAGTTGATTAGAAATTCTCAATATTTAGGAATTAAACCAGTTAACATTTGTACGAAATGCAAACCCAGAATAATGCCACCTTTGGCCGATGGATTTAAATAGATGTGGATTTTATTGGTGTTTATACATGTTTGAATCAATTAATATACTAGGTTGTTTAGCCGCATGTGTTATACTTCATGATCAATGTATCAAAAAGTGTGTTTGGGACCAAAAGAAGAGGCTTGTTAACCAAAAATGATGGGAGCAACTCTTTAATTTTGAATTCAACAAATAATATCAATAAGAAATGCAATTCAAAATCAAGGACTGAATTGTATGTTAAATTGAATGAATTCGTTAATTTGATGGTCCACGGGCATTTTTTTCAAAATGAATATAGTTATTAAGAAAGAAACAAAAGTTAATTTGAATGTTATCGCATGAAAAATAGTCCTAGTAACAACAAGAGGAGCCTAATTATCATGAGGTGATTAGAAATTCTCATTATTTAGGAATTAAACCAGTTAACATTTGTACGAAATGCAAACCCTGATGAATGGCACCTTTTGCCAATGGATTTAAATTGATTTGGATTTTTATTAATGTTTATACTTGTTTGAATCAATTAATATACTAGGTTGTTTAGCCACATGTGTTATATTTCATGATCAATGTATCAAAAAGTGTGTTTGGAATCAAAAGAAGAGGCTTGTTAACCAAAAATGATAGGAACAACTCTCTAATTTTGAATTCAACAAATAATATCAATAAGAAATGCAATTCAAAATCAAGGACTGAATTGTTTGTTAAATTGAATGAATTCATGTAATTGATGGTCCACGGGCATTTTTTTCAAAAAGAATATAATTATTAAGAACGAAACAAAAGTTAATTTCAAGGTTATTGCATGAAAAATAGTCCTGGTAACAACAAGAGCAGCCTGATTAACATGAGGTGATTAGAAATTCTCATTATTTAGGAATTAAACCAGTTAACATTTGTACGAAATGCAAACCCAGAGTAATGGCACCTTTGGCCGATGGATTTAAATAGATTTGGATTTTTATTGGTGGTTATACTTGTTTGAATCAATTCATATACTAGGTTGTTTAGCCGCATGTGTTATACTTCATGATCAATGTATCAAAAAGTGTGTTTGGGATCAAAAGAAGAGGCTTGTTAACCAAAAATGATGGGAGCAACTCTTTAATTTTGAATTCAACAAATAATATCAATAAGAAATGCAATTCAAAATCAAGGACTGAATTGTATGTTAAATTGAATGAATTCGTTTAATTGATGGTCCACGGGCATTTTTTTCAAAATGAATAGAGTTATTAAGAAAGAAACAAAAGTTAATTTGAATGTTATCGCATGAAAAATAGTCCTAGTAACAACAAGAGGAGCCTAATTAACATGAGGTGATTAGAAATTCTCATTATTTAGGAATTAAACCAGTTAACATTTATACGAAATGCAAACCTTGATGAATGGCACCTTTTGCCAATGGATTTAAATTGATTTGGATTTTTATTAATGTTTATACTTGTTTGAATCAATTAATATACTAGGTTGTTTAGCCACATGTGTTATATTTCATGATCAATGTATCAAAAAGTGTGTTTGGAATCAAAAGAAGAGGCTTGTTAACCAAAAATGATAGGAACAACTCTCTAATTTTGAATTCAACAAATAATATCAATAAGAAATGCAATTCAAAATCAAGGACTGAATTGTTTGTTAAATTGAATGAATTCATGTAATTGATGGTCCACGGGCATGTTTTCCAAAATGAATATATTTATTAGGAAAGGAACAAAAGTTAATTTCAAAGTTATTGCATGAAAAATAGTCCTGGTAACAACAAGAGGAGCTTGATTAACATGAGGTGATTAGAAATTCTAATTATTTAGGAATAAAACCAGTTAACATTTGTACGAAATTCAAACCCAGAATAATGGCACCTTTGGCCGATGGATTTAAATAGATTTGGATTTTTATTGGTGGTTATACTTGTTTGAATCAATTAATATACTAGCTTGTTTAGCCACATGTGTTATACTTCATGATCAATGTATAAAAAAGTGTGTTTGGAATCAAAAGAAGAGGCTTGTTAACCAGAAATGATGGGAGCAACTCTTTAATTTTGAATTCAACAAATAATATCAATAAGAAATGAAATTCAAAATCAAGGACTGAATTGTATCTTAAATTGAATGAATTCATGTAATTGATGGTCCATGGGCATTTTTTTCAAAATGAATATAGTTATTAAGAAAGAAACAAAAGTTAATTTCAAGGTTATTGCTTGTAAAATGGTCCTGGTAACAACAAGAGGAGCCTGATTAACATGAGGTGATTAGAAATTCTCATTATTTAGGAATTAAACCAATTAACATTTGTACGAAATGCAAACCCAGAATCATAGCACCTTTGGCCGATGGATTTAAATAGATTTGGATTTTTATTGGTGTTTATACTTGTTTGAATCAATTAATATACTATGTTGTTTAGCCACATGTGTTATATTTCATGATCAATGTATCAAAAAGTGTGTTTGGAATCAAAAGAAGAGGCTTGTTAACAAAAAATGATGCGAGGAACTCTTTAATTTTGAATTGAACAAATAATATCAACGAGAAATGCAATTCAAAATCAAGGACTTTAATGAATGTTAAATTGAATGAATTCATGTAATTGATGATCGACAGACATTTTTTTCAAAATGAATATAGTTATTAAGAAAGAAACAAAATTTAATTTCAAAGTTATTGCACGAAAAATAGTCCTGGTAACAACAAGACGAGCCTTATTAACATGAGGTGATTAGAAATTCTAAATATTTAGGAATTAAACCAATTAACATTTGTATGAAATGCAAAACTAGAATAATGGCACCTTTGGCCGATGGATTAAAAGAGATTTGGATTTTTATTGGTGTTTATACTTGTTTGCATCAATTAATATACTAGGTTGTTTAGTCACATGTATTAAATTTCATGATCAATGGATCAAAAAGTGTGTTTGGAATCAAAAGAAGAGGCTTGTTAACCAAAAATGATGGGAGCAACTCTCCAATTTTGAATTCAACAAATAATATCAATAAGAAAAGCAATTCAAAATCAAGGACTGAATTGTTTGTTAAATTGAATGAATTCATGTAATTGATGGTTGACGGGCATTTTTTTCAAAATGAATATAGTTATTAAGAAAGAAACAAATGTTAATTTCAAGGTTATAGCATGAAAAATAGGCCTGGTAACAACAAGAGGAGCCTAATTAACATTAGGAGATTAGAAATTACCATTATTTAGGAATTAAACTAGTTAACATTTGTACGAAATGCAAACGCTGATGAATGGCACCTTTTGCCTGTGGATTTAAATAGATTTGGATTTTTATTGGTGTTTATACTTGTTTGAATCAATTAATATACTAGGTTGTTTAGCCACATGTGTTATATTTCATGATCAATGTATCAAAAAGTGTGTTTGGAATCAAAAAAGAAGAGGCTTGTTAACCAAAAATGATGGGAGCAACTTTTTAATTTTGAATTCAACAATTAATATCAATAAGAAATGCAATTCAAAATCAAGGACTGAATTTTTTGTTAAATTGAATGAATTCATGTAATTGATGGTCCACGGGCATTTTTTTCAAAATGAATATAGTTATTAAGAAAGAAATAAATGTTAATTTCAAAGTTATTGTATGAAAAATAGTCCTGGTAACAACAAGAGGAGTCTAATTAACATTAGGTGATTAGAAATTGTCATTATTTAGGAATTAAACCTGTTAACATTTGTACGAAATGCAAACTCTGATGAATGAAACCTTTTACTTGTGGATTTAAATAGATTTGGATTTTTATTGGTGTTTATACTTGTTTGAATCAATTAATATACTAGGTTGTTTAGCCACATGCGTTATATTTCATGATCAATGTATCAAAAAGTGTGTTTGGAATCAAAAGAAGAGGCTTGTTAACCAAAAATGATGGGAGCAACTCTTTACTTTTGAATTCAACAAATAATATCAAGAAGAAATGCAATTCAAAATCAAGGACTGAATTTAATGTTAAATTGAATGGATTCATGTAATTGATGGTCCACGGGCATTTTTTTCAAAATGAATATAGTTATTAAGAAAGAAACAAAAGTTAATTTCAAGGATATTGCATGAAAAATAGTCCTGGTAACAACAAGGGAAGCCTAATTAACATGAGGTGATTAGAAAAAATTCATTATTTAGGAATTAAACTAGAAAACATTTGTACGAAATGCAAACCTAGATTAATGGCACCTTTTGCCAATGGATTTAAATGGATTTGGATTTTTATTAGTGTTTGTACTTGTTTGAATCGATTAATATACTAGGTTGTTTAGCCACATGTGTTATACTTCATGATCAATGTATCAAAAAGTGTGTTTGGAATCAAAAGAAGAGGCTTGTTAACCAAAAATGATGGGAGCAACTCTTTACTTTTGAAGTCAACAAATAATATCAATAAGAAAAGCAATTCAAAATCAAGGACTGAATTGTTTGTTAAATTGAATGGATTCATGTAATTGATGGTCGACGGGCATTTTTTTCAAAATGAATATAGTTATTAAGAAAGAATCAAATGTTAATTTCAAATTTATTGCATGAAAAATAGTCCTGGTAACAACAAAAGGAGCCGGATTAAAATTAGGTGATTAGAAATTGTCATTATTTAGGTATTAAACCAGTTAACATTTGTACGAAATGCAAACCTTCACGAATGGCACCCTTAGCCTGTGGATTTAAATAGATTTGGATTTTTATTGGTGTTTATATTTGTTTGAATCAATTAATATACTAGCCTGTTTAGTATACCAAAAATGATGGGAGCAACTCTTTAATTTTGAATTCAACAAATAATATCAATAAGAAATGCAATTCAAAATCAAAGACTGAATTGAATGTTAAATTAAATGAATTCATGTAATTGATGGTCCACGGGCATTTTTTTCAAAATGAATATAGTTATTAAGAAAAAAACAAAAGTTAATTTCTAGGTTATTTCTTGTAAAATAGTCTTGGTAACAACAAGAGGAGCCTGATTAACATGAGGTGATTAGAAATTCTCATTATTTATGAATTAAACCAATTAATCTTTGTACGAAATGCAAACCCAGAATCATCGCACCTTTGGCCGATGGATTCAAATAGATTTGGATTTTTATTGGTGTTTGTACTTGTTTGAATCAATTAATATACTATGTTGTTTAGCCACATGTGTTATATTTCATGATCAATGTATCAAAAAGTGTGTGTGGAATCAAAAGAAGAGGCTTGTTATCCAAAAATGATGGGAGCAACTCTTTAATTTTGAATTCAATAATTAATATAACAAGAAATGCAATTCAAAATCAAGGACTGAATTGAATGTTAAATTGAATGAATTCATGTAATTAATGGTCCACGAGCATTTTTTTCAAAATGAATATAGTTATTAAGAAAGAAACAAAAGTTAATTTCAAAGTTATTGCATGAAAAATAGTCCCTGGTAACAACAAGAGGAGCCTGATTAACATGAGGTGATTAGAAATTCCCATTCTTTAGGAATTAAACTACTTAACATTTGTACGAAATGCAAACCCAGAATAATGGCACCTTTGCCCGATGGATTTAAATAGATTTGGATTTTTAGTGGTGTTTATACTTGTTTGAATCAATTAATATACTAGGTTGTTTAGGCACATGTGTTATATTTCATGATCAATGGATCAAAAAGTGTGTTTGGAATCAAAAGAAGAGGCTTGTTAACCAAAAATGATGGGAGCAACTCTCCAATTTTGAATTCAACAAATAATATCAATAAGAAAAGCAATTCAAAATCAAGGACTAAATTGTTTGTTAAATTGAATGAATTCATGTAATTGATGGTCGACGGGCATTTTTTTCAAAATGAATATAGTTATTAAGAAAGAATCAAATGTTAATTTCAAAGTTATTGCACGAAAAATAGTCCTGGTAACAACAAGCGGAGCCTAATGAACATTTGGTGATTAGAAATTGTCATGATTTAGGAATTAAACTAGTTAACACTTGTACGAAATGCAAACCCTGATGAATGGCACCTTTTGCCTGTGGATTTAAATAGATTTGGATTTTTATTGGTGTTTATACTTGTTTGAATCAATTAATATACTAGGTTGTTTAGCCACATGCGTTATATTTCATGATCAATGTATCAAAAAGTGTGTTTGGAATCAAAAGAAGAGGCTTGTTAACCAAAAATGATGGGAGCAACTCTTTACTTTTGAATTCAACAAATAATATCAAGAAGAAATGCAATTCAAAATCAAGGACTGAATTTAATGTTAAATTGAATGGATTCATGTAATTGATGGTCCACGGGCATTTTTTTCAAAATGAATATAGTTATTAAGAAAGAAACAAAAGTTAATTTCAAGGATATTGCATGAAAAATAGTCCTGGTAACAACAAGGGAAGCCTAATTAACATGAGGTGATTAGAAAAAATTCATTATTTAGGAATTAAACCAGAAAACATTTGTACGAAATGCAAACCTAGATTAATGGCACCTTTTGCCAATGGATTTAAATGGATTTGGATTTTTATTAGTGTTTGTACTTGTTTGAATCGATTAATATACTAGGTTGTTTAGCCACATGTGTTATACTTCATGATCAATGTATCAAAAAGTGTGTTTGGAATCAAAAGAAGAGGCTTGTTAACCAAAAATGATGGGAGCAACTCTTTACTTTTGAAGTCAACAAATAATATCAATAAGAAAAGCAATTCAAAATCAAGGACTGAATTGTTTGTTAAATTGAATGGATTCATGTAATTGATGGTCGACGGGCATTTTTTTCAAAATGAATATAGTTGTTAAGAAAGAAATAAAAGTTAATTTCAATGTTATTGCACGAAAAATAGTCCTGGTAACAACAAGGGAAGCCTAATTAACATGAGGTGATTAGAAAAAATTCATTATTTAGGAATTAAACCAGAAAACATTTGTACGAAATGCAAACCTAGATTAATGGCACCTTTTGCCAATGGATTTAAATGGATTTGGATTTTTATTAGTGTTTATACTTGTTTGAATCAATTAATATACTACGTTGTTTAGCCATATGTTTTATATTTCATGATCAATGGATCAAAAAGTGTGTTTGGAATCAAAAGATGTGGCTTGTTAACCAAAAATGATGGGAGCAACTCTTTAATTTTGAATTCAACAATTAATACCAATAAGAAATGCAATTCAAAATCAAGGACTGAATTGTATGTTAAATTGAACGAATTCATGTAATTGATGGTCTACGGGTATTTTTTTCAAAATGAATATATTTATTAAGAAAGAAACAAAAGTTAATTTCAAGGTTATTGCTTGAAAAATAGTCCTCGTAACAACAAGAGGAGCCTGATTAACATAAGGTGATTAGAAATTCTCATTATTTAGGAATTAAATTAGTTAACATTTGTACGAAATGCAAACCATGATGAATGGCACCTTTGGCCGATTGATTTAAATAGATTTGGATTTTTATTGGTGTTTATACTTGTTTGAATCAATTAATATACTAGGTTGTTTAACCACATGTGTTATACTTCATGATCAATGTATCAAAAAGTGTGTTTGGAATCAAAAGAAGAGGCTTGTTAACCAAAAATGATGGGAGCAACTCTTTAATTTTGAATTCAACAAATAATATCAACAAGAAATGCAATTCAAAATCAAGGACTAAATTGTTTGTTAAATTGAATGAATTCATGTAATTGATGGTCCATTGGCATTTTTTTCAACATGAATATAGTTATTAAGAAAGAAATAAAAGTTAATTTCATAGTTATTGCATGAAAAATAGTCCTGGTAACAACAAGAGTAGCCTAATTAACATTAGGTGATTAGAAATTGTCATTATTTAGGAATTAAACCAGTTAACATTTGTACGAAATGAAAACCCTGATGAATGGCACCTTTTGCCTGTGGATTTACATAGATTTGGATTTTTATTGGTGTTTATACTTGTTTGAATCAATTAATATAATAGGTTGTTTAGCCACATGTGCTATATTTCATGATCAATGTATCAAAAAGTGTGTTTGGAATCAAAAGAAGAGGATTGTTAACCAAAAATGATGGGCACAATTCTTTAATTTTGAATTCAACAAATAATATCAAGAAGAAATGTAATTCAAAATCAAGGACAGAATTTAATGTTAAATTGAATGGATTCATGTAATTCATGGTCCACGGGCATTTTTTTCAAAATGAATATAGTTATTAAGAAAGAAACAAAAGTAAATTTCAAGGTTATTGCATGAAAAATGATCCTGATAACAACAAGAGGAGCCTAATTAACATTACGTGATTAAGAAAGAAACAAATGTTAATTTGAAGGTTATTGCATGAAAAATAGTCCTGGTAACAACAAGAGGAACCTAATTAACATTAGGTGATTAGAAATTGTCATTATTTAGGAATTAAATCAGTTAACCTTCGTACGAAATGCAAACCCCGATGAATGATACCTTTTACCTGTGGATTTAAATAGATTTGGATTTTTATTGGTGTTTATACTTGTTTGAATCAATTAATATACTAGGTTGTTTAGCCACATATGTTATATTTCATGATCAATGTATCAAAAAGTGTGTTTGGAATCAAAAGAAGAGTCTTGTTAACCAAAAATGATGGGAGCAACTCTTTAGTTTTGAATTCAACAAATAATATCAAGAAGAAATGCAATTCAAAATCAAGGACTGAATTTAATGTTAAATTGAATGGATTCATGAAATTGACGGTCCACGGGCATTTTTTTTCAAAATGAATATAGTTATTAAGAAAGAAACAAAAGTTTAATTTTAAGGTTATTGCATGAAAAATAGTCCTGGTAACAACAAGAGGAGCCTAATTAACATTAGGTGATCAGAAATTCTCATTATTTTGGTATTAAACTAGAAATTATTTGCACGAAATGCAAACCCAGATGAATGGCACCTTTTGCCAATGGATTTAAATGGATTTGGATTTTTATTAGCGTTTATACTTGTTTGAATCAATTAATATATTAGGTTGTTTAGCCACATGTGTTATATTTCATGATCAATGTATCAAAAAAGTGTGTTTGGAATCAAAAGTAGAGGCTTGTTAACCAAAAATGATGGGAGCAACTCTTTAATTTTGAATTCAACAAATAATATCAAGAAGAAATGCAATTCAAAATCATGGACTGAATTGTTTGTTAAATTGAATGAATTAATGTAATTGATGGTCCACGTGCATTTTTTCAAAATAAATATAGTTATTAACAGAGAAAAAAAAAGTTAATTTCAAGGTTATTGCATGCAAAATAGTCCTGGTAACAACAAGAGGAGCCTAATTAACTTGAGGTGATTAGAAATTCTCATTATTTAGGAATTAAACCAGTTAACATTTTTATGAAATGTAAACCATGATGAATGGCACCGTTCGCCGACGAATTTAAATAGATTTGGATTTTTATTGGTGTTTATACTTGTTTGAATCAATTAATATACTAGGTTGTTTAACCACAAGTGTTATATTTCATAATCAATGGATCAAAAAGTGTGTTTGGAATCAAAAGAAGAGGCTTGTTAACCAAAAATGATGGGAGCAACTCTCTAATTTTGAATTCAAAAAATAATATCAAAAAGAAATGCAATTCAAAATCAAGGACTGAATTGTTTGTTAAATTGAATGAATTCATGTAATTGATGGTCGACGGGCATTTTTTTCAAAATGAATATAGTTATTAAGAAAGAAACAAATGTTAATTTGAAAGTTATTGCATGAAAAATAGTCCTGGTAACAACAAGAGGAGCCTAAATAACATTAGGAGATTAGAAATTGTCATTATTTAGGAATTCAACGAGTTAACATTTGTACGAAATGCTAACCCTAATGAATGGCACCTTTCACCTGTGGATTTAAATAGATTCGGATTTTTATTGGTGTTTACACTTGTTTGAATCAATTAATATACTAGCTTGTCTAGCCACATGTGTTATATTTCATGATCAATGTATCAAAAAGTGTGTTTGGAATCAAAAGAAGAGGCTTGTTAACCAAAAATGATGGGAGCAACTCTTTAATTTTGAATTCAACAAATAATATCAAGAAGAAATGCAATTCAAAATCAAGGACCGAATTGTTTGTTAAATTGAATGAATTCCTGTAATGGATGGTCCATGGGCCTTTTTTTCAAATTGAATATAGTTATTAAGAAAGAAATAAAAGTTAATTTCAAATTTATTGCATGAAAAATAGTCCTGGTAACAACAAAAGGAGCCGGATTAAAATTAGGTGATTAGAAATTGTCATTATTTAGGTATTAAACCAGTTAACATTTGTACGAAATGCAAACCTTCACGAATGGCACCCTTAGCCTGTGGATTTAAATAGATTTGGATTTTTATTGGTGTTTATATTTGTTTGAATCAATTAATATACTAGCCTGTTTAGTATACCAAAAATGATGGGAGCAACTCTTTAATTTTGAATTCAACAAATAATATCAATAAGAAATGCAATTCAAAATCAAAGACTGAATTGAATGTTAAATTAAATGAATTCATGTAATTGATGGTCCACGGGCATTTTTTTCAAAATGAATATAGTTATTAAGAAAGAAACAAAAGTTAATTTCTAGGTTATTTCTTGTAAAATAGTCTTGGTAACAACAAGAGGAGCCTGATTAACATGAGGTGATTAGAAATTCTCATTATTTATGAATTAAACCAATTAATCTTTGTACGAAATGCAAACCCAGAATCATCGCACCTTTGGCCGATGGATTCAAATAGATTTGGATTTTTATTGGTGTTTGTACTTGTTTGAATCAATTAATATACTATGTTGTTTAGCCACATGTGTTATATTTCATGATCAATGTATCAAAAAGTGTGTGTGGAATCAAAAGAAGAGGCTTGTTATCCAAAAATGATGGGAGCAACTCTTTAATTTTGAATTCAATAATTAATATAACAAGAAATGCAATTCAAAATCAAGGACTGAATTGAATGTTAAATTGAATGAATTCATGTAATTAATGGTCCACGAGCATTTTTTTCAAAATGAATATAGTTATTAAGAAAGAAACAAAAGTTAATTTCAAAGTTATTGCATGAAAAATAGTCCTGGTAACAACAAGAGGAGCCTGATTAACATGAGGTGATTAGAAATTCCCATTCTTTAGGAATTAAACTACTTAACATTTGTACGAAATGCAAACCCAGAATAATGGCACCTTTGCCCGATGGATTTAAATAGATTTGGATTTTTAGTGGTGTTTATACTTGTTTGAATCAATTAATATACTAGGTTGTTTAGGCACATGTGTTATATTTCATGATCAATGGATCAAAAAGTGTGTTTGGAATCAAAAGAAGAGGCTTGTTAACCAAAAATGATGGGAGCAACTCTCCAATTTTGAATTCAACAAATAATATCAATAAGAAAAGCAATTCAAAATCAAGGACTAAATTGTTTGTTAAATTGAATGAATTCATGTAATTGAGATGGTCGACGGGCATTTTTTTCAAAATGAATATAGTTATTAAGAAAGAATCAAATGTTAATTTCAAAGTTATTGCACGAAAAATAGTCCTGGTAACAACAAGCGGAGCCTAATGAACATTTGGTGATTAGAAATTGTCATGATTTAGGAATTAAACTAGTTAACACTTGTACGAAATGCAAACCCTGATGAATGGCACCTTTTGCCTGTGGATTTAAATAGATTTGGATTTTTATTGGTGTTTATACTTGTTTGAATCAATTAATATACTAGGTTGTTTTAGCCACATGCGTTATATTTCATGATCAATGTATCAAAAAGTGTGTTTGGAATCAAAAGAAGAGGCTTGTTAACCAAAAATGATGGGAGCAACTCTTTACTTTTGAATTCAACAAATAATATCAAGAAGAAATGCAATTCAAAATCAAGGACTGAATTTAATGTTAAATTGAATGGATTCATGTAATTGATGGTCCACGGGCATTTTTTTCAAAATGAATATAGTTATATTAAGAAAGAAACAAAAGTTAATTTCAAGGATATTGCATGAAAAATAGTCCTGGTAACAACAAGGGAAGCCTAATTAACATGAGGTGATTAGAAAAAATTCATTATTTAGGAATTAAACCAGAAAACATTTGTACGAAATGCAAACCTAGATTAATGGCACCTTTTGCCAATGGATTTAAATGGATTTGGATTTTTATTAGTGTTTGTACTTGTTTGAATCGATTAATATACTAGGTTGTTTAGCCACATGTGTTATACTTCATGATCAATGTATCAAAAAGTGTGTTTGGAATCAAAAGAAGAGGCTTGTTAACCAAAAATGATGGGAGCAACTCTTTACTTTTGAAGTCAACAAATAATATCAATAAGAAAAGCAATTCAAAATCAAGGACTGAATTGTTTGTTAAATTGAATGGATTCATGTAATTGATGGTCGACGGGCATTTTTTTCAAAATGAATATAGTTGTTAAGAAAGAAATAAAAGTTAATTTCAATGTTATTGCACGAAAAATAGTCCTGGTAACAACAAGTGGAGCCTAATTAACATTTGGTGATTAGAAATTGTCATGATTTAGGAATTAAACTAGTTGACATTTGTACGAAATGCAAACCCTGATGAATGGCACCTTTTGCCTGTGGATTTAAAGAGATTTGGATTTTTATTGGTGTTTATACTTGTTTGAATCAGTTAATATACTAGGTTGTTTAGCCACATGTGATATATTTCATGATCAATGTATCAAAAAGTGTGTTTGGAATCAAAAGAAGAGGCTTGTTAACCAAAAATGATGGGAGCAACTCTTTACTTTTGAATTCAACAAATAATATCAATAAGAAATGCAATTGAAAATCAAGGACTGAATTGTTTGTTAAATTGAATGAATCCATGTAATTGATGGTCCACGTGCATTTCTTTCAAAATGAATATAGTTATTAAGAAAGAAACAAAAGTTAATTTCAAAGTTATTGCATGAAAAATAGTCCTGGTAACAACAAGACGAGCCTGATTAACATGAGTTGATTAGAAATTCTCAATATTTAGGAATTAAACCAGTTAACATTTGTACGAAATGCAAACCCAGAATAATGCCACCTTTGGCCGATGGATTTAAATAGATGTGGGATTTTATTGGTGTTTATACATGTTTGAATCAATTAATATACTAGGTTGTTTAGCCGCATGTGTTATACTTCATGATCAATGTATCAAAAAGTGTGTTTGGGACCAAAAGAAGGTTAACCAAAAATGATGGGAGCAACTCTTTAATTTTGAATTTAACAAATAATATCAATAAGAAATGCAATTCAAAATCAAGGACTGAATTGTATGTTAAATTGAATGAATTCGTTAATTTGATGGTCCACGGGCATTTTTTTTCAAAATGAATATAGTTATTAAGAAAGAAACAAAAGTTAATTTGAATGTTATCGCATGAAAAATAGTCCTAGTAACAACAAGAGGAGCCTAATTATCATGAGGTGATTAGAAATTCTCATTATTTAGGAATTAAACCAGTTAACATTTTGTACGAAATGCAAACCCTGATGAGTGGCACCTTTTGCCAATGGATTTTTAAATTGATTTGGATTTTTATTAATGTTTATACTTGTTTGAATCAATTAATATACTAGGTTGTTTAGCCACATGTGTTATATTTCATGATCAATGTATCAAAAAAGTGTGTTTGGAATCAAAAGAAGAGGCTTGTTAACCAAAAATGATAGGAACAACTCTCTAATTTTGAATTCAACAAATAATATCAATAAGAAATGCAATTCAAAATCAAGGACTGAATTGTTTGTTAAATTGAATGAATTCATGTAATTGATGGTCCACGGGCATTTTTTTCAAAAAGAATATAATTATTAAGAACGAAACAAAAGTTAATTTCAAGGTTATTGCATGAAAAATAGTCCTGGTAACAACAAGAGCAGCCTGATTAACATGAGGTGATTAGAAATTCTCATTATTTAGGAATTAAACCAGTTAACATTTGTACGAAATGCAAACCCAGAGTAATGGCACCTTTGGCCGATGGATTTAAATAGATTTGGATTTTTATTGGTGGTTATACTTGTTTGAATCAATTCATATACTAGGTTGTTTAGCCGCATGTGTTATACTTCATGATCAATGTATCAAAAAGTGTGTTTGGGATCAAAAGAAGAGGCTTGTTAACCAAAAATGATGGGAGCAACTCTTTAATTTTGAATTCAACAAATAATATCAATAAGAAATGCAATTCAAAATCAAGGACTGAATTGTATGTTAAATTGAATGAATTCGTTTAATTGATGGTCCACGGGCATTTTTTTTCAAAATGAATAGAGTTATTAAGAAAGAAACAAAAGTTAATTTGAATGTTATCGCATGAAAAATAGTCCTAGTAACAACAAGAGGAGCCTAATTAAACATGAGGTGATTAGAAATTCTCATTATTTAGGAATTAAACCAGTTAACATTTATACGAAATGCAAACCTTGATGAATGGCACCTTTTGCCAATGGATTTAAATTGATTTGGATTTTTATTAATGTTTATACTTGTTTGAATCAATTAATATACTAGGTTGTTTAGCCACATGTGTTATATTTCATGATCAATGTATCAAAAAGTGTGTTTGGAATCAAAAGAAGAGGCTTGTTAACCAAAAATGATAGGAACAACTCTCTAATTTTGAATTCAACAAATAATATCAATAAGAAATGCAATTCAAAATCAAGGACTGAATTGTTTGTTAAATTGAATGAATTCATGTAATTGATGGTCCACGGGCATGTTTTCCAAAATGAATATATTTATTAGGAAAGGAACAAAAGTTAATTTCAAAGTTATTGCATGAAAAATAGTCCTGGTAACAACAAGAGGAGCTTGATTAACATGAGGTGATTAGAAATTCTAATTATTTAGGAATAAAACCAGTTAACATTTGTACGAAATTCAAACCCAGAATAATGGCACCTTTGGCCGATGGATTTAAATAGATTTGGATTTTTATTGGTGGTTATACTTGTTTGAATCAATTAATATACTAGCTTGTTTAGCCACATGTGTTATACTTCATGATCAATGTATAAAAAAGTGTGTTTGGAATCAAAAGAAGAGGCTTGTTAACCAGAAATGATGGGAGCAACTCTTTAATTTTGAATTCAACAAATAATATCAATAAGAAATGAAATTCAAAATCAAGGACTGAATTGTATCTTAAATTGAATGAATTCATGTAATTGATGGTCCATGGGCATTTTTTTCAAAATGAATATAGTTATTAAGAAAGAAACAAAAGTTAATTTCAAGGTTATTGCTTGTAAAATGGTCCTGGTAACAACAAGAGGAGCCTGATTAACATGAGGTGATTAGAAATTCTCATTATTTAGGAATTAAACCAATTAACATTTGTACGAAATGCAAACCCAGAATCATAGCACCTTTGGCCGATGGATTTAAATAGATTTGGATTTTTATTGGTGTTTATACTTGTTTGAATCAATTAATATACTATGTTGTTTAGCCACATGTGTTATATTTCATGATCAATGTATCAAAAAGTGTGTTTGGAATCAAAAGAAGAGGCTTGTTAACAAAAAATGATGCGAGGAACTCTTTAATTTTGAATTGAACAAATAATATCAACGAGAAATGCAATTCAAAATCAAGGACTTTAATGAATGTTAAATTGAATGAATTCATGTAATTGATGATCGACAGACATTTTTTTCAAAATGAATATAGTTATTAAGAAAGAAACAAAATTTAATTTCAAAGTTATTGCACGAAAAAATAGTCCTGGTAACAACAAGACGAGCCTTATTAACATGAGGTGATTAGAAATTCTAAATATTTAGGAATTAAACCAATTAACATTTGTATGAAATGCAAAAACTAGAATAATGGCACCTTTGGCCGATGGATTAAAAGAGATTTGGATTTTTTATTGGTGTTTATACTTGTTTGCATCAATTAATATACTAGGTTGTTTAGTCACATGTATTAAATTTCATGATCAATGGATCAAAAAGTGTGTTTGGAATCAAAAGAAGAGGCTTGTTAACCAAAAATGATGGGAGCAACTCTCCAATTTTGAATTCAACAAATAATATCAATAAGAAAAGCAATTCAAAATCAAGGACTGAATTGTTTGTTAAATTGAATGAATTCATGTAATTGATGGTTGACGGGCATTTTTTTCAAAATGAATATAGTTATTAAGAAAGAAACAAATGTTAATTTCAAGGTTATAGCATGAAAAATAGGCCTGGTAACAACAAGAGGAGCCTAATTAACATTAGGAGATTAGAAATTACCATTATTTAGGAATTAAACTAGTTAACATTTGTACGAAATGCAAACGCTGATGAATGGCACCTTTTGCCTGTGGATTTAAATAGATTTGGATTTTTATTGGTGTTTATACTTGTTTGAATCAATTAATATACTAGGTTGTTTAGCCACATGTGTTATATTTCATGATCAATGTATCAAAAAGTGTGTTTGGAATCAAAAGAAGAGGCTTGTTAACCAAAAATGATGGGAGCAACTTTTTAATTTTGAATTCAACAATTAATATCAATAAGAAATGCAATTCAAAATCAAGGACTGAATTTTTTGTTAAATTGAATGAATTCATGTAATTGATGGTCCACGGGCATTTTTTTCAAAATGAATATAGTTATTAAGAAAGAAATAAATGTTAATTTCAAAGTTATTGTATGAAAAATAGTCCTGGTAACAACAAGAGGAGTCTAATTAACATTAGGTGATTAGAAATTGTCATTATTTAGGAATTAAACCTGTTAACATTTGTACGAAATGCAAACTCTGATGAATGAAACCTTTTACTTGTGGATTTAAATAGATTTGGATTTTTATTGGTGTTTATACTTGTTTGAATAAATTAATATACTAGGTTGTTTAGCCACATGTGTTATATTTCATGATCAATGTATCAAAAAGTGTGTTTGGAATCAAAATAAGAGGCTTGTTAATCAAAAATGATGGGAGCAACTCTTTAATTTTGAATTCAACAATTAATATCAATAAGAAATGCAATTGAAAATCAAGGACTGAATTGTTTGTTAAATTGTATGAATTCATGTAATTGATGGTCCACGTGCATTTTTTTCAAAATGAATATAGATATTAAGAAAGAAACAAATGTTAATTTCAAGGTTATTGCATGAAAAATAGTCCTAGTAACAACAAGAGGAGCCTGATTAACATTAGGTAATTAGAAATTGTCACTATTTAGGAATTAAACTAGTTAACATTTGTACGAAATGCTAACCTTGATGAATAGAACATTTTGCCTGTGGATTTAAATAGATTTGGATTTTTATTGGTGTTTATACTTCTTTGAATCAATTAATATACTAGGTTGTTTAGCCACATGTGTTATATTTCATGATCAATGTATGAAAAAGTGTGTTTGGAATCAAAAGAAGAGGTTGTTAACCAAAAATGATGGGAGCAACTCTTTAATTTTGAATTCAAATAATAATATCAAGAAGAAATGCAATTCAAAATCAAGGACTGAATTTAATGTTAAATTGAATGGATTCATGTAATTGATGGTCCAAGGGCAGTTTTTTCAAAATGAATATAGTTATTAAGAAAGAAACAAAAGTTAATTTCAAGGTTATTGCATGAAAAATAGTCCTGGTAACAACAAGAGGAGCCTAATTAACATGAGGTGATTACAAATTCTCATTATTTAGGAATTAAACTAGTAAACATTTGTACGAAATGCAAACCCAGTTGAATGGCACCTTTTGCCTGTGGATTTAAATGGATTTGGATTTTTATTAGTGTTATACTTGTTTGAATCAATTAATATACTAGGTTGTTTAGTCACATGTGTTATACTTCATGATCAATGTATCAAAAAGTGTGTTTGGAATCAAAAGAAGAGGCTTGTTAACCAAAAATGATGGGAGCAACTCTCTAATTTTAAATTCAACAAATAATATCAATAAGAAATGCAATTCAAAATCAAGGACTGAATTGTTTGTTAAATTGAATGAATTCATGTAATTGATGGTCCACGGGCATTTTTTTCAAAATCAATATAGTTATTAAGAAAGAAATAAAAGTTAATTTCAAAGTTATTGCATGAAAAATAGTCTTGGTGACAACAAGAGGAGCCTAATTAACATTAGGTGATTAGAAATTGTCATTATTTAGGAATTAAACGAGTTAACATTTGTACGAAAATCAAACCCTGATGAATGGCAACTTTTGCCTGGGGATTTAAATAGATTTGGATTTTTATTAATATTTATACTTGTTTGAATCAATTAATATATTAGGTTGTTTAGCCACATGTGTTATATTTCATAATCAATGGATCAAAAAGTGTGTTTGGAATCAAAAGAAGAGGCTTGTTAACCAAAAATGATAGGAGCAACTCTCTAATTTTAAAATCAACAAATAATATCAATAAGAAATGCAATTCAAAATCAAGGACTGAATTGTTTGTTAAATTGAATGAATTCATGTAATTGATGGTCCACGTGCATTTATTTCAAAATGAATATAGTTATTAAGAGAGAAAAAAAAGTTATTTTCAAGGTTATTGCATGAAAAATAGTCCTGGCAACAACAAGAGGAGCCTAATTAACATTAGGTGATTAGAAATTGTCATTATTTAGGAATTAAACGAGTTAACATTTGTACTAAATGCTAACCCTGATGAATGGCACGTTTTGCCTATGGATTTAAATCGATTTGGATTTTTATTGGTGTTTATACTTGTTTGAATCAATTAATATACTAGGTTGTTTAGCCACATGTGTTATATTTCATGATCAATGTATCAAAAAGTGTGTTTGGAATCAAAAGAAGAGGCTTGTTAACCAAAAATGATGGGAGCAACTGTTTAATTTTGAATTCAACAAATAATATCAAGAAGAAATGCAATTCAAAATCAGGGACTGAATTTAATGTTAAATTGAACAGATTCACGTAATTTATGTTCCACGGGTATTTTTTTCAAAATGAATATAGTTATTAAGAAAGAAACAAAAGTTAATTTCAAGGTTATTGCATGGAATATAGTCCTGGTAACAATAAGAGGAGCCTAATTAACATTAGGTGATTAGAAATTCTCATTATTTAGGAATTAAACTAGAAAACATTTGAACGAAATGCAAACCCAGATGAATGGCACCTTTTGCCAATGGATTTAAATGGATTTGGATTTTTATTAGTGCTTATATTTGTTTGAATCAATTAATATACTAGATTGTTTAGCCACATGTGTTATACTTCATGAACAATGTATCCAAAAGTGTGTTTGGAACCAAAAGAAGAGGCTTGTTAACCAAAAATGATCGGAGCAACTCTCTAATTTTGAATTCAACAAATAATATCAATAAGAAATGCAATTCAAAATCAAGGACTGAATTGTTTGTTAAATTGAATGAATTCATGTAATTGATGGTCCACGTTCAAAATGAATATAGTTATTAAGAAACAAAGAAATGTTAATTTCAAGGTTATTGCATGAAAAATAGTCCTAGTAACAACAAGAGGAGCCTAATTAACATTAGGAGATTAGAAATTGTCATTATTTAGGAATTAAACGAGTTAACGTTTGTACGAAATGCAAACCCTGATGAATGGCACCTTTTGCCTGTCAATTTAAATAGATTTGGATTTTTATTGGTGTTTATACTTGTTTGAATCAATTAATATACTAGGTTGTTTAGCCACATGTGTTATATTTCATGATCAATGTATCAAAAAGTGTGTTTGGAATCAAAAGAAGAGGCTTGCTAACCAAAAATGTTGGGAGCAACTCTTTAATTTTGAATTCAACAAATAATATCAAGAAGAAATGCAATTCAAAATCAAGGATTGAATTTAATGTTAAATTCAATGGATTCATGTAATTGATGGTCCACAAGCATTTTTTTCAAAATGAATATAGTTATTAAGAAAGAAATAAATGTTAATTTCAAAGTTATTGTATGAAAAATAGTCCTGGTAACAACAAGAGGAGTCTAATTAACATTAGGTGATTAGAAATTGTCATTATTTAGGAATTAAACCAGTTAACATTTGTACGAAATGCAAACCCTGATGAATGGCACCTTTTACCTATGGATTCAAATAGATTTGGATTTTTATTGGTGTTTATACTTGTTTGAATCAATTAATATACTATGTTATTTAGCCACATGTGTTATATTTCATGATCAATGTATCAAAAAGTGTGTTTGGAATCAAAAGAAGAGGCTTGTTAACCAAAAATGATGGGAGCAACTCTTTAATTTTGAATTCAACAATTAATATCAATAAGAAATGCAATTGAAAATCAAGGACTGAATTGTTTGTTAAGTTGAATGAATTCATGTAATTGATGGTCCACATGCATTTTTTTGAAAATGAATATAGTTATTAAGAGAGAAACAAAAGTTAATTTCAAGGTTATTGCATGAAAAATAGTTTTAGCAACAAAAAGAGGAGCCTAATTAACATAAGGTGATTAGAAATTCTCATTATTTAGGAAATAAACCATTTAACATTTTTACGAAATGCAAACCATGATGAATGACACCTTTGGCCGACGAATTTAAATAGATTTGGATTTTTATTGGTGTTTATACTTTTTTCAAACAATTAATATACTAGGTTGTTTAACCACATGTGTTATATTTCATAATCAATGGATCAAAAAGTGTGTTTGGAGCCAAAAGAAGAGGCTTGTTAACCAAAAATGATGGGAGCAACTCTCTAATTTTGAATTCAACAAATAATATCAATAAGAAATGCAATTCAAAATCAAGGACTGAATTGTTTGTTAAATTGAATGAATTCATATAATTGATGGTCTATGGGCATTTTTGTCAAAATGAATATAGCTATTAAGAAAGAAACAAATGTTAATTTCAAGGTTATTGCATGAAAAATAGTCCTGGTAACAACAAGAGGAGCCTAATTAACATTACGAGATTAGAAATTGTCATTATTTAGGAATTAAACCAGTTAACATTTGTACAAAATGCAAACCCTGATGAATGGTACCTTTTACCTGTGGATTTAAATAGATTTGGATTTTTATTGGTGTTTATACTTGTTTGAATCAATTAATATACTACGTTGTTTAGCCACATGTGTTATATTTCATGATCAATGTATGAAAAAGTGTCTTTGAAATCAAAAGAAGAGGCTTGTTAACCAAAAATGATGGGAGCAACTCTTTAATTTTTAATTCAACAAATAATATAAAGAAGAAATGCAACTCAAAATCAAGGACTGAATTTAATGTCAACTTGAATGAATTCATGTAATTGATGGTCCACGTGCATTTTTTTCAAAATGAATATAGTTATTAAGAAAGAAACAAAAGTTAATTTCAAGGTTATTGCATGAAAAATAGTCCTGGTAACAACAAGAGGAGCTTGATTAACATGAGATGATTAGAAATTCTCATTTTTTAGGAATTAAACTAATTAACATTTGTACGAAATGCAAACCCAGAATAATGGCACCCTTGGCCGATGGATTTAAATAGATTTGGATTTTTTGTGGTGTTTATACTTGTTTGAATCAATTAATATACTAGGTTGTTTAACCACATGTGTTATATTTCATAATCAATGGATCAAAAAGTGTATTTGGAGCCAAAAGAAGAGACTTGTTAACCAAAAATGATGGGAGCAACTCTTTAATTTTGAATTCAACAAATAATATCAATAAGAAGTGCAATTGAAAATCAAGAACTGAATTGTTTGTTAAATTGAATGAATTCATCTAATTGATGGTCCATTGGTATTTTTTCCAAAATGAATATAGTTATTAAGAAAGAAACAAACGTTAATTTCAAGGTTATTGCATGAAAAAAATAGTCCTGGTAACAACAAGAGGAGCCTAATTAACATTAGGTGATTAGAAATTGTCATTATTTAGGAATTAAACGAGTTAACATTTGTACGAAATGCTAACCCTGATGAATGGCACGTTTTGCCTATGGATTTAAATAGATTTGGATTTTTATTGGTGTTTATACTTGTTTGAATCAATTAATATACTAGGTTGTTTAGCCACATGTGTTATATTTCATGATCAATGTATCAAAAAGTGTGTTTGAAATCAAAAGAAGAGGCTTGTTAACCAAAAATGACGGGAGCAACTGTTTAATTTTGAATTCAACAAATAATATCAAGAAGAAATGCAATTCAAAATCAAGGACTGAATTTAATGTTAAATTGAACAGATTCACGTAATTGATGTTCCACGGGTATTTTTTTCAAAATGAATATAGTTATTAAGAAAGAAACAAACGTTAATTTCAAGGTTATTGCATGAAAAATAGTCCTGGTAACAACAAGAGGAGCCTAATTAACATTAGGTGATTAGAAATTGTCATTATTTAGGAATTAAACGAGTTAACATTTGTACGAAATGCTAACCCTGATGAATGGCACGTTTTGCCTATGGATTTAAATAGATTTGGATTTTTATTGGTGTTTATACTTGTTTGAATCAATTAATATACTAGGTTGTTTAGCCACATGTGTTATATTTCATGATCTATGTATCAAAAAGTGTGTTTGGAATCAAAAGAAGAGGCTTGTTAACCAAAAATGACGGGAGCAACTGTTTAATTTTGAATTCAACAAATAATATCAAGAAGAAATGCAATTCAAAATCAAGGACTGAATTTAATGTTAAATTGAACAGATTCACGTAATTGATGTTCCACGGGTATTTTTTTCAAAATGAATATAGTTATTAAGAAAGAAACAAAAGTTAATTTCAAGGTTATTGCATGGAATATAGTCCTGGTAACAATAAGAGGAGCCTAATTAACATTAGGTGATTAGAAATTCTCATTATTTAGGAATTAAACTAGAAAACATTTGAACGAAATGCAAACCCAGATGAATGGCACCTTTTGCCAATGGATTTAAATGGATTTGGATTTTTATTAGTGCTTATATTTGTTTGAATCAATTAATATACTAGATTGTTTAGCCACATGTGTTATACTTCATGAACAATGTATCCAAAAGTGTGTTTGGAACCAAAAGAAGAGGCTTGTTAACCAAAAATGATCGGAGCAACTCTCTAATTTTGAATTCAACAAATAATATCAATAAGAAATGCAATTCAAAATCAAGGACTGAATTGTTTGTTAAATTGAATGAATTCATGTAATTGATGGTCCACGGGCATTTTTTTCAAAATGAATATAGTTATTAAGAAACAAACAAATGTTAATTTCAAGGTTATTGCATGAAAAATAGTCCTGGTAACAACAAGAGGAGCCTAATTAACATTAGGAGATTAGAAATTGTCATTATTTAGGAATTAAACGAGTTAACGTTTGTACGAAATGCAAACCCTGATGAATGGCACCTTTTGCCTGTCAATTTAAATAGATTTGGATTTTTATTGGTGTTTATACTTGTTTGAATCAATTAATATACTAGGTTGTTTAGCCACATGTGTTATATTTCATGATCAATGTATCAAAAAGTGTGTTTGGAATCAAAAGAAGAGGCTTGCTAACCAAAAATGTTGGGAGCAAATCTTTAATTTTGAATTCAACAAATAATATCAAGAAGAAATGCAATTCAAAATCAAGGACTGAATTTAATGTTAAATTCAATGGATTCATGTAATTGATGGTCCACAAGCATTTTTTTCAAAATGAATATAGTTATTAAGAAAGAAATAAATGTTAATTTCAAAGTTATTGTAAGAAAAATAGTCCTGGTAATAACAAGAGGAGTCTAATTAACATTAGGTGATTAGAAATTGTCATTATTTAGGAATTAAACCAGATAACATTTGTACGAAATGCAAACCCTGATGAATGGTACCTTTTACCTGTGGATTCAAATAGATTTGGATTTTTATTGGTGTTTATACTTGGTTGAATCAATTAATATACTACGTTATTTAGCCACATGTGTTATATTTCATGATCAATGTATCAAAAAGTGTGTTTGGAATCAAAAGAAGAGGCTTGTTAACCAAAAATGATGGGAGCAACTCTTTAATTTTGAATTCAACAATGAATATCAACAAGAAATGCAATTCAAAATCAAGGACTGAATTGAATGTTAAATTGAATGAATTCATGTAATTAATGGTCCACGGGCATTTTTTTCAAAATCAATATAGTTATTAAGAAAGAAACAAAAGTTAATTTCAAAGTTATTACATGAAAAATAGTCCTGGTAACAACAAGAGGAGCCTGATTAACATGAGGTGATTAGAAATTCTCATTTTTTAGGAATTAAACTAATTAACATTTGTACGAAATGCAAACCCGGAATAATGGCACCCTTGGCCGATGGATATAAATAGATTTGGATTTTTTGTGGTGTTTATACTTGTTTGAATCAATTAATATACTAGGTTGTTTAACCACATGTGTTATATTTCATAATCAATGTATCAAAAAGTGTGTTTGGAGCCAAAAGAAGAGACTTGTTAACCAAAAATGATGGGAGCAACTCTTTAATTTTGAATTCAACAAATAGTATCAATAAGAAGTGCAATTGAAAATCAAGAACTGAATTGTTTGTTAAATTGAATGAATTCATGTAATTGATGGTCCATTGGTATTTTTTTCAAAATGAATATAGTTATTAAGAAAGAAACAAACGTTAATTTCAAGGTTATTGCATGAAAAATAGTCCTGGTAACAACAAGAGGAGCCTAATTAACATTAGGTGATTAGAAATTGTCATTATTTAGGAATTAAACGAGTTAACATTTGTACGAAATGCTAACCCTGATGAATGGCACGTTTTGCCTATGGATTTAAATAGATTTGGATTTTTATTGGTGTTTATACTTGTTTGAATCAATTAATATACTAGGTTGTTTAGCCACATGTGTTATATTTCATGATCAATGTATCAAAAAGTGTGTTTGGAATCAAAAGAAGAGTCTTGTTAACCAAAAATGACGGGAACAACTGTTTAATTTTGAATTCAACAAATAATATCAAGAAGAAATGCAATTCAAAATCAAGGACTGAATTTAATGTTAAATTGAACAGATTCACGTAATTGATGTTCCACGGGTATTTTTTTCAAAATGAATATAGTTATTAAGAAAGAAACAAAAGTTAATTTCAAGGTTATTGCATGGAATATAGTCCTGGTAACAATAAGAGGAGCCTAATTAACATTAGGTGATTAGAAATTCTCATTATTTAGGAATTAAACTAGAAAACATTTGAACGAAATGCAAACCCAGATGAATGGCACCTTTTGCCAATGGATTTAAATGGATTTGGATTTTTATTAGTGCTTATATTTGTTTGAATCAATTAATATACTAGATTGTTTAGCCACATGTGTTATACTTCATGAACAATGTATCCAAAAGTGTGTTTGGAACCAAAAGAAGAGGCTTGTTAACCAAAAATGATCGGAGCAACTCTCTAATTTTGAATTCAACAAATAATATCAATAAGAAATGCAATTCAAAATCAAGGACTGAATTGTTTGTTAAATTGAATGAATTCATGTAATTGATGGTCCACGGGCATTTTTTTCAAAATGAATATATTTATTAATAAATAAATAAAAGTTAATTTCAAAGTTATTGCATGAAAAATAGTCCTGGTAACAACAAGAGGAGCCTAATTAACATTAGAATATTAGCAATTGTCATTATTTAGGAATTAAACTAGTTAACATTTGTAGGACATGCAAACCCTGATGAATGGCACCTTTTGCCAATGGATTTAAATAGATTTGGATTTATATTGGTGTTTATACTTGTTTGAATCAATTAATATACTAGGTTGTTTAGCCACATGTGTTATATTTCATGATCAATGTATCAAAAAGTGTGTTTGGAATCAAATGAAGAGGCTTGTTAACCAAAAATGATGGGAGCAACTCTTTAATTTTGAATTCAACAATTAATATCAATAAGAAATGCAATTGAAAATCAAGGACTGAATTGTTTGTTAAGTTGAATGAATTCATGTAATTGATGGTCCACGTGCATTTTTTTGAAAATGAATATAGTTATTAAGAGAGAAACAAAAGTTAATTTCAAGGTTATTGCATGAAAAATAGTCCTAGCAACAAAAAGAGGAGCCTAATTAACATAAGGTGATTAGAAATTCTCATTATTTAGGAAATAAACCATTTAACATTTTTACGAAATGCAAACCATGATGAATGACACCTTTGGCCGACGAATTTAAATAGATTTGGATTTTTATTGGTGTTTATACTTTTTTCAAACAATTAATATACTAGGTTTTTTAACCACATGTGTTATATTTCATAATCAATGGATCAAAAAGTGTGTTTGGAGCCAAAAGAAGAGGCTTGTTAACCAAAAATGATGGGAGCAACTCTCTAATTTTGAATTCAACAAATAATATCAATAAGAAATGCAATTCAAAATCAAGGACTGAATTGTTTGTTAAATTGAATGAATTCATATAATTGATGGTCTATGGGCATTTTTTTCAAAATGAATATAGCTATTAAGAAAGAAACAAATGTTAATTTCAAGGTTATTGCATGAAAAATAGTCCTGGTAACAACAAGAGGAGCCTAATTAACATTACGAGATTAGAAATTGTCATTATTTAGGAATTAAACCAGTTAACATTTGTACAAAATGCAAATCCTGATGAATGGTACCTTTTACCTGTGGATTTAAATAGATTTGGATTTTTATTGGTGTTTATACTTGTTTGAATCAATTAATATACTACGTTGTTTAGCCACATGTGTTATATTTCATGATCAATGTATCAAAAAGTGTCTTTGAAATCAAAAGAAGAGGCTTGTTAACCAAAAATGATGGGAGCAACTCTTTAATTTTTAATTCAACAAATAATATAAAGAAGAAATGCAACTCAAAATCAAGGACTGAATTTAATGTCAACTTGAATGAATTCATGTAATTGATGGTCCACGTGCATTTTTTTCAAAATGAATATAGTTATTAAGAAAGAAACAAAAGTTAATTTCAAGGTTATTGCATGAAAAATAGTCCTGGTAACAACAAGAGGAGCTTGATTAACATGAGATGATTAGAAATTCTCATTTTTTAGGAATTAAACTAATTAACATTTGTACGAAATGCAAACCCAGAATAATGGCACCCTTGGCCGATGGATTTAAGTAGATTTGGATTTTTTGTGGTGTTTGTTTAACCACATGTGTTATATTTCATAATCAATGGATCAAAAAGTGTGTTTGGAGCCAAAAGAAGAGACTTGTTAACCAAAAATGATGGGAGCAACTCTTTAATTTTGAATTCAACAAATAATATCAATAAGAAGTGCAATTGAAAATCAAGAACTGAATTGTTTGTTAAATTGAATGAATTCATCTAATTGATGGTCCATTGGTATTTTTTCCAAAATGAATATAGTTATTAAGAAAGAAACAAACGTTAATTTCAAGGTTATTGCATGAAAAATAGTCCTGGTAACAACAAGAGGAGCCTAATTAACATTAGGTGATTAGAAATTGTCATTATTTAGGAATTAAACGAGTTAACATTTGTACGAAATGCTAACCCTGATGAATGGCACGTTTTGCCTATGGATTTAAATAGATTTGGATTTTTATTGGTGTTTATACTTGTTTGAATCAATTAATATACTAGGTTGTTTAGCCACATGTGTTATATTTCATGATCTATGTATCAAAAAGTGTGTTTGGAATCAAAAGAAGAGGCTTGTTAACCAAAAATGACGGGAGCAACTGTTTAATTTTGAATTCAACAAATAATATCAAGAAGAAATGCAATTCAAAATCAAGGACTGAATTTAATGTTAAATTGAACAGATTCACGTAATTGATGTTCCACGGGTATTTTTTTTCAAAATGAATATAGTTATTAAGAAAGAAACAAAAGTTAATTTCAAGGTTATTGCATGGAATATAGTCCTGGTAACAATAAGAGGAGCCTAATTAACATTAGGTGATTAGAAATTCTCATTATTTTAGGAATTAAACTAGAAAACATTTGAACGAAATGCAAACCCAGATGAATGGCACCTTTTGCCAATGGATTTAAATGGATTTGGATTTTTATTAGTGCTTATATTTGTTTGAATCAATTAATATACTAGATTGTTTAGCCACATGTGTTATACTTCATGAACAATGTATCCAAAAGTGTGTTTGGAACCAAAAGAAGAGGCTTGTTAACCAAAAATGATCGGAGCAACTCTCTAATTTTGAATTCAACAAATAATATCAATAAGAAATGCAATTCAAAATCAAGGACTGAATTGTTTGTTAAATTGAATGAATTCATGTAATTGATGGTCCACGGGCATTTTTTTCAAAATGAATATATTTATTAAGAAATAAATAAAAGTTAATTTCAAAGTTATTGCATGAAAAATAGTCCTGGTAACAACAAGAGGAGCCTAATTAACATTAGGAGATTAGCAATTGTCATTATTTAGGAATTAAAAACTAGTTAACATTTGTAGGACATGCAAACCCTGATGAATGGCACCTTTTGCCAATGGATTTAAATAGATTTGGATTTATATTGGTGTTTTATACTTGTTTGAATCAATTAATATACTAAAGTTGTTTAGCCACATGTGTTATATTTCATGATCAATGTATCAAAAAGTGTGTTTGGAATCAAAAGAAGAGGCTTGTTAACCAAAATGATGATGGAGCAACTCTTTAATTTTGAATTCAACAATTAATATCAATAAGAAATGCAATTGAAAATCAAGGACTGAATTGCTTGTTAAGTTGAATGAATTCATGTAATTGATGGTCCACGTGCATTTTTTTGAAAATGAATATAGTTATTAAGAGAGAAACAAAAGTTAATTTCAAGGTTATTGCATGAAAAATAGTCCTAGCAACAACAAGAGGAGCCTAATTAACATAAGGTGATTAGAAATTCTCATTATTTAGGAAATAAACCATTTAACATTTTTACGAAATGCAAACCATGATGAATGACACCTTTGGCCGACGAATTTAAATAGATTTGGATTTTTATTGGTGTTTATACTTTTTTCAAACAATTAATATACTAGGTTGTTTAACCACATGTGTTATATTTCATAATCAATGGATCAAAAAGTGTGTTTGGAGCCAAAAGAAGAGGCTTGTTAACCAAAAATGATGGGAGCAACTCTCTAATTTTGAATTCAACAAATAATATCAATAAGAAATGCAATTCAAAATCAAGGACTGAATTGTTTGTTAAATTGAATGAATTCATATAATTGATGGTCTATGGGTATTTTTTTCAAAATGAATATAGCTATTAAGAAAGAAACAAATGTTAATTTCAAGGTTATTGCATGAAAAATAGTCCTGGTAACAACAAGAGGAGCCTAATTAACATTAGGAGATTAGAAATTGTCATTATTTAGGAATTAAACCAGTTAACATTTTTACGAAATGCAAACCATGATGAATGGCACCTTTGGCCGACAAATTTAAATAGATGTGGATTTTTATTGGTGTTTAAAATTGTTTGAATCAATTAATATAATAGGTTGTTTAACCACATGTGTTATATTTCAAGATCAATGGATCAAAAAGTGTGTGTGGAATCAAAAGAAGAGGCTTGTTAACCAAAACTGATGGGAGCAACTCTCTAATTTTGAATTCAACAAATAATATCAATAAGAAATGCAATTCATAATCAAGGACTGAATTGTTTGTTAAGTTGAATGAATTCATGTAATTGCTGGTCCACGTGCATGTTTTTGAAAATGAATATAGTTATTAAGAAAGAAACAAATGTTAATTTCAAGGTTATTGCATGAAAAATAGTCCTGGTAACAACAAGAGGAGCCTAATTAACATTAGGAGATTAGAAATTGTCATTATTTAGGAATTAAACTAGTTAACGTTTGTACGAAATGCAAACCCTGATGAATGACACCTTTTGCCTGTGGATTTAAATAGATTTGGACTTTTATTGGTGTTTATACTTGTTTGAATCTATCAATATACTAGGTTGTTTAGCCACATGTGTTATATTTCATGATCAATGTATCAAAAAGTGTGTTTGGAATCAAAAGAAGAGGCTTGCTAACCAAAAATGATGGGAGCAACTCTTTAATTTTGAATTCAACAAATAATATCAAGAAGAAATGCAATTCAAAATCAAGGACTGAATTTAATGTTAAATTGAATGGATTCATGTAATTGATGGTCCACGAGCATTTTTTTCAAAATGAATATAGTTATTAAGAAAGAAATAAAAGTTAATTTCAAAGTTATTGCATGAAAAATAGTCCTGGTAACAACAAGAGGAGCCTAATTAACATTAGGAGATTAGCAATTGTCATTATTTAGGAATTAAACTAGTTAACATTTGTAGGACATGCAAACCCTGATGAATGGCACCTTTTGCCAATGGATTTAAATAGATTTGGATTTATATTGGTGTTGATACTTGTTTGAATCAATTAATATACTAGGTTGTTTAGCCACATGTATTATATTTCATGATCAATGTATCAAAAAGTGTGTTTGGAATCAAAAGAAGAGGCTTGTTAACCAAAAATGATGGGAGCAACTCTTTAATTTTGAATTCAACAATTAATATCAATAAGACATGCAATTGAAAATCAAGGACTGAATTGTTTGTTAAGTTAAATGAATTCATGTAATTGATGGTCCACGTGCATTTTTTTGAAAATGAATATAGTTATTAAGAGAGAAACAAAAGTTAATTTCAAGGTTATTGCATGAAAAATAGTCCTAGCAACAACAAGAGGAGCCTAATTAACATAAGGTGATTAGAAATTCTCATTATGTAGGAAATAAACCATTTAACATTTTTACGAAATGCAAACCATGATGAATGACACCTTTGGCCGACGAATTTAAATAGATTTGGATTTTTATTGGTGTTTATACTTGTTTCAATCAATTAATATACTAGGTTGTTTAACCACATGTGTTATATTTCATAATCAATGGATCAAAAAGTGTGTTTGGAGCCAAAAGAAGAGGCTTGTTAACCAAAAATGATGGGAGCAACTCTCTAATTTTGAATTCAAACAAATAATAATCAATAAGAAATGCAATTCAAAATCAAGGACTGAATTGTTTGTCAAATTGAATGAATTCATGTAATTGATGGTCTATGGGCATTTTTTTCAAAATGAATATAGCTATTAAGAAAGAAACAAACAATGTTAATTTCAAGGTTATTGCATGAAAAATAGTCCTGGTAACAACAAGAGGAGCCTAATTAACATTAGGAGATTAGAAATTGCCATTATTTAGGAATTAAACCAGTTAACATTTTTACGAAATGCAAACCATGATGAATGGCACCTTTGGCCGACGAAATTTAAATAGATGTGGATTTTTATTGATGTTTAAAATTGTTTGAATCAATTAATATAATAGGTTGTTTAACCACATGTGTTTATATTTCAAGATCAATGGATCAAAAAAGTGTGTGTGGAATCAAAGGAAGAGGCTTGTTAAATTAATATCAATAAGAAATGCAATTCAGAATCAAATGACTGAATTGTTTGTTAAGTTGAAATGAATTCATGTAAATTGCTGGTCCACGTGCATTTTTTTGATGAAATGAATATAGTTATTAAGAAAGAAAACTAAAGTTAATTTCAAAGGTCTACTTATTACATGAAAATTAGTCCTTGGTAACAACAAGAGGAGCCTAATTAACATTAGGAGATTAGCAAAATTGTCATTATTTAGGAATTAAACTAGTTAACGTTTGTACCGCCTACGAAATGCAAACCCTGATGAATGGCACCTTTTGCCTTATGGATTTAAATAGATTTGGGAATTTTTATTGGTGTTTATACTTGTTTGAATCAATTAAAATATACTAGGTTGTTTAGCCACCATCTGTTATATTTCATGATCAATGTATCAAAAAGTGTGTTTGGTAAAATCAAAAGAAGAGGCTTGCTAACCAAAAATGATGGAAGGGAGCAACTCTTTAATTTTTGAATTCAACAAATATATATCAAGAAGAAGATGCAAATTCAAAGTCAAGGACTGAATTTAATGTTAACATAATTGAAATGGATGGTCAATGTAAATTGATGGTCCACGGGCATTTTTTTCAAAATGAATATAGTTATTAAGAAAGAAATAAATGTTAATTTCAAAGTATATTGATATGAAAAAATCAAATCCTGGTAAGCAACAAGAGGAAAAAGTCGTTAATTAACTTTAGGTGATTAGAAATTTGTCATTATTTTAGGATTTAAACCACTTAACATTTGTAAAACGAAATGCAAACCTGATGAATGGCACCTATTTACCTGTGGATTATTAAATAGACTATTGGATATTTATTGATTTTTTATACTTTGTATCTGAACATAAATTATTATATTACTAGCGGTTGTTTTAGCACATGCTGTTATAATTTCAATGATCAATGTATCAAAAAGTGATTGTGTGGAATCAAAATGAAAGGATGCTTGTTAACGGCAAGATATGCAATCGGGAAGCAACTTCCTTAAATTTTTGGAAGTTAACCAAATTAATATCAATAGGAAACTAGGCAATTCATAATCTAGGACTTGAAATTGGGTTTTTTAAATTGAAATGAATTCAATGTACATTATGTCGGAGGGCGTGACATTTGTATCTCAAGAAATGAAGTTATAGTTGCGTTAAGATAAAGAAACAGAATCTTAATTTCAAGGTCTATTGCCCATGCAAACTAGGTTCGCTTGGTAACAAGCAAGAGGAGCCTAATTAACATAAGGAGATTAGAAATTCTCATTATT
>JBAPLH010002061.1:0-15159 GCA_037897445.1 Ceriops zippeliana
TGATTGTTAAATTGAATGAATTCATGTTATGGATGGTCCAGGGCATTTTTTCATAATGAATATAATTATTAAGAAAGAATCAAAAGTTAATTTCAAGGTTATTGCATGAAAAATAATCCTCGGAACAACAAGAGGAGCCTAATTAACATTAGGTGATTAGAAATTCTCATTATTTAGGAATTAAACGAGTTAACATTTGTACGAAATGCAAACCATGATGAATGACACATTTGGCTGATGGATTTAAATAGATTTGGAGTTTTAATGGTGTATATACTTGTTTGATTCTATTAATATACTTGATTGTTTAGCCACATGTGTTATATGTCATTTTAAATGCATCAAAAAGTGTGTTTGGAATCAAAATAGGAGGCTTGTTAGCCAAAAATGATGGGAGGAACTCTCTATTTTTGAATTCTACAATTAATATCGATATGAAATGCAATTCAAAATCAAGGACTCCATTGTTTGTTAAATTGAATGAATTTATCTTATAGATGCACCAAGAGCATTTTTGTCAGAATGATTATAGTTATTAAGAAAGACTCAAAAGTTAATTTCAAGGTTATTGCATGAAAAATAGTCATGGTAAAAACAAGAGAAGCCTAATTAACATTAGGTGATTAGAATGTCTCATTGTTTATGAATTAAACGAGTTAACATTTGTGCAAAATGCAAGCCATGATTAATGGCACCTTTGGATGATGGATTTAAATAGATTTGGAGTTTTATTGGTGTATATCCTTGTTTGATTCAATTAATGTACTTGGTTGTTTAGCCATATGAGTTATATTTCATGATAATTGCATCAAAAAGTGTGTTTGGAATCAAAAGAGGAGGCTTGCTAGCCAAAAATGATGGGAGGATCTCTCTATTTTTGAATTCTACAATTAATATCGATAAGAAATGCAATTCAAAATCAAGGACTCCATTGTTTGTTAAATTGAATGAATTCATGTTATGGATGGTCCAGGGCATTTTTTTCATAATGAATATAGTTATTAAGAAAGAATCAAAAGTTAATTTCAAGGTTATTGAATGAAAAATAATCATCGGAACAACAAGAAGAGCCTAATTAACATTAGGTGATTAGAAATTCTCATTATTTAGGAATTGAACGAGTTAACATTTGTACGAAATGCAAACAATGATGAATGACACCTTTGGCGGATGGATTTAAATAGATTTCGAGTTTTAATGGAGTATATACTTGTTTGATTTAATTAATATACTCGGTAGTTTAACCACATGTGTTATATTTCATGATAAATGTATGAAAAAATGTGTTTTGAAATTAAAAGAGGAGGCTTGCTACCCAAAAATGATGGGAGGAACTCTCTATTTTTGAATTATATAATTAAAATCAATAAAAAATGCAATTCAAAATCAAGAACTTCATTGTTTGTAAAATTGAATGAATTCATGTAATTGGTGGTTCATGGGCATTTTTTTCATATTGAATATATTTATTAAGAAAGAAACAAAAGTTAATTTCAAGGTCATTGCATGAAAAATAGTCCTGGGAACAACAAGAGGAGCCCAATTAACATTAGGTGTTTAGAAATTCTCATTATTTAGGAATTAAACGAGTTAACATGTGTAGGAAATGCAAACCATGATGAATGACACCTTTGGCTGATGGATTTAAATAGATTTGGAGCTTTAATGGTGTATATACTTGTTTGATTCAATTAATATACTAGGTTGTTTAGCCACATGTGTTATATTTCATGTTAAATGCATCAAAAAGTGTGTTTGGAATCAAAATAGGAGGCTTGCTAGCCAAAAATGATGGGAGGAACTCTCTATTTTTGAATTCTACAATTAATATCAATAAGAAATGCAATTCAAAATCAAGGACTCCATTGTTTGTTAAATTGAATGAATTCATCTTATAGATGGTCCAGGAGCATTTTTTTTAGAATGAGTATAGTTGATAAGAAAGAAACAAAAGATAATGTCAATGTTATTGCATGAAAAATAGTCCTGGCAACAACAAGAGGAGCCCAATTAAAATTAGGTGATTAGAAATTCTCATTATTTAGGAATTAAACCAGTTAGTATTTATACGAAATGCAAACCATGATGACTGACACATTTGGGTGATGGATTTAAATAGATTTGGAGTTTTCATGGTGTATATACTCGTTTGATTCAATTAATATACTAGGTTGTTTAGCCACATGTGTTATATTTCATGTTAAATGCATCAAAAAGTGTGTTTGGAATCAAAATAGCAGGCTTCCTAGCCAAAAATGATGGGAGGAACTTTCTATTTTTGAATTCTACAATTAATATCGATAAGAAATGCAATTCAAAATCAAGGACTCCATTGATTGTTAAATTGAATAAATTCATCTTATAGATGGTCCAGAAGCATGTTTTTCAGAATGATTATAGTTAATAAGAAAGAACAAAAGTTAATTTCAAGGTTATTGCATGAAAAATAGTCCTGGGAACAACAAGAGGAGCCCAATTAACATTAGGTGATTAGAAATTCTCATTATTTAGGAATTAAACGAGTTAACATTTGTACGAAATGCAAACCATGATGAATGACACCTTTGGCTGATGGATTTAAATAGATTTGGCGTTTTAATGGTGTATATACTTGTTTGATTCAATTAATATACTCGGTTGTTTAGCCACATGTGTTATATTTCATGATAAATGTATGAAAAAGTGTGTTTCGAAATCAAAAGAGGAGGCTTGCTAGCCAAAAATGATGGGAGGAACTCTCTATTTTTGAATTCTACAATTAATATTGATAAGAAATGCAATTTAAAATCAAGGACTCCATTGTTTATTAAATTGAATGAATTCATCTTATAGATGGTCGAGGAGCATTTTTTTCAGAATGATTATAGTTAATAAGAAAGAAACAAAAGTTAATTTGAAGGTTATAGCAAGAAAAATAGTCCTGGGAACAACAAGAGGAGCACAATTAACATTAGGTGATTAGAAATTCTCATTATTTAGGAATTAAACCAGTTAACATTTATACGAAATGCAAACCATGTTGAATGCCACCTTTGGCTGATGGATTTAAGTAGATTTGGAGTTTTAATGGTGTATATACTTGTTTATTCAATTAATATACTAGGTTGTTTAGCCACATGTGTTATATTTCATGTTAAATGGATCAAAAAGTGTGTTTGGAAACAAAATAGGAGGCTTGCAAGCCAAAAATGATGGGAGGAACTCTCTATTTTTGAATTCTACAATTAATATCAATAAGAAATGCAATTCAAAATCAAGGTCTCCATTGTTTGTTAAATTGAATGAATTCAACTTATAGATGGCCAAAGAGCATTTTTTTCATAATGATTATACTTATTAAGAAAGACTCAAAAGTTAATTTCAAAGTTATTGCATGAGAAATAGTCATGGTAAAAACAAGAGAAGCCTAATTAACATTAGGTGATTAGAATGTCTCATTATTTAGGAATTAAACGAGTTAACATTTGTGCGAAATGCAAGCCATGATTAATGGCACCTTTGGATGATGGATTTTAAATAGATTTTTGAGTTTTATTGGTGTATATACTTGTTTGATTCAATTAATGTACTTGGTTGTTTAGCCATATGAGTTATATTTCATGATAAATGTATCAAAAAGTGTGTTTGGAATCAAAAGAGGAGGCTTGCTAGCCAAAAATGAAGGTAGGAACACTCTATTTCTTAAT
Organism: Ceriops zippeliana; assembly: GCA_037897445.1. NCBI lineage: Eukaryota > Viridiplantae > Streptophyta > Magnoliopsida > Malpighiales > Rhizophoraceae > Ceriops > Ceriops zippeliana. The sequence continues at coordinate 3,687 of JBAPLH010002061.1, forward strand.
TCAACAACTAATATTAATAAGAAATGCAATTAAAAATCAAGGACTCCATTGTTTGTTAAATTGAATGAATTCATGTTATGGATGGTCTAGGGCATTTTTTTCATAAGGAATATAGTTATTAAGAAACAATCAAAAGTTAATTTCAAGGTTATTGCATGAAAAATAATCCTCGGAACAACAAGAGGAGCCTAATTAACATTAGGTGATTAGAAATTCTCATTATTTAGGAATTCAACGAGTTAACATTTGTGCAAAATGCAAGGCATGATAAATGGCACCATTGGATGATGGATTTAAATAGATTTGGAGTTTTATGGGTGTATATAATTGTTTGATTCAATTAATAAACTAGGTTGTTTAGCCACATGTGTCATATTTCATGATAAAGGTATCAAAAAGTGTGTTTGGAATCATAAGAGGAGGCTTGCTAGCCAAAAATGATGGTAGGAACTCTCTATTTCTGAATTCAACAACTAATATCAATAAGAAAAGAAATTCAAAATCAAGAACTCCATCGTTTGTTAAATTGAATGAATTCATGTAATTGGTGGTTCACGGGCATTTTTTTCATAATGAATATATTTATTAAGAAAGAAACAAAAGTTAATTTCAAGGTTATTGCATGAAAAATAGTCCTAGGAACAACAAGAGGAGCCCAATTAACTTTAGGTGATTAGAAATTCTCATTATTTCGTAATTAAACCAGTTAACATTTGTACGAAATGCAAACCATGATGACTGACACCGTTGGGTGATGGATTTAAATAGATTTGGAGTTTTAATGGTGTATATACTCGTTTGATTCAATTAATATACTAGGTTGTTTAGCCACATGTGTTATATTTCATGTTAAATGCATCAAAAAGTGTGTTTGGAATCAAAATAGCAGGCTTGCTAGCCAAAAATGATGGGAGGAACTTTCTATTTTTGAATTCTACAATTAATATCGATAAGAAATGCAATTCAAAATCAAGGACTCCATTGTTTGTTAAATTGAATAAATTCATCTTATAGATGGTCCAGAAGCATGTTTTTCAGAATGATTATAGTTAATAAGAAAGAACAAAAGTTAATTTCAAGGTTATTGCATGAAAAATAGTCCTGGGAACAACAAGAGGAGCCCAATTAACATTAGGTGATTAGAAATTCTCATTATTTAGGAATTAAACGAGTTAACATTTGTACGAAATGCAAACCATGATGAATGATACCTTTGACGGATGGATTTAAATAGATTTGCAGTTTTAATGGTGTATATACTTGTTTGATTCAATTAATATACTAGGTTGTTTAGCCACATTTGTTATATTTCATGTTAAATGCATCAAAATGTGTGTTTGGAATCAAAATAGGAGGCTTGCTAGCCAAAAATGATGGGAGGAACTCTCTATTTTTGAATTCTACAATTAATATCAATAAGAAATGCAATTCAAAATCAAGGACTCCATTGTTTGTTAAATTGAATGAATTCATCTTATAGATGGTCCAGGAGCATTTTTTTTAGAATGATTATAGTTGATAAGAAAGAAACAAAAGATAATGTCAAGGTTATTGCAAGAAAAAGAGACCTGGCGACAACAAGAAGAGCACAATTAACATTAGGTGATTAGAAATTCTCATTATTTAGGAATTAAACCAGTTAACATTTATACGAAATGCAAACCATGATGACTGACACCTTTGGGTGATGGATTTAAATAGATTTGGAGTTTTCATGGTGTATATACTTGATTGATTCAATTAATATACTACGTTGTTTAGCCACATGTATTATATTTCATGTTAAATGCATCAAAAAGTGTGTTTCGAATCAAAATTGCAGGCTTGCTAGCCAAAAATGATGGGAAGAACTTTCTATTTTTGAATTCTACAATTAATATCGATAAGAAATGCAATTCAAAATCAAGGACTCCATTGTTTGTTAAATTGAATAAATTCATCTTATAGATGGTCCAGGAGCATGTTTTTCAGAATGATTATAGTTAATAAGAAAGAACAAAAGTTAATTTCAAGGTTATTGCATGAAACATAGTCCAGGGAACAACAAGAGGAGCCCAATTAACATTAGGTGATTAGAAATTCTCATTATTTAGTAATTAAATGAGTTAACATTTGTACAAAATGCAAACCATGATGAATGACACCTTTGGCTGATGGATTTAAATAGATTTGTTGTTATAATGGCGTATATACTTGTTTGATTCAATTAATATACTCGGTTGTTTAGCCACATGTGTTATATTTCATGATAAATGTATGAAAAAGTGTGTTTCGAAATCAAAAGAGGAGGCCTGCTTGCCAAAAATGATATGAGGAACTCTCTATTTTTGAATTCTACAATTAATATTGATAAGAAATGCAATTTCAAATCAAGGACTCCATTGTTTATTAAATTGAATGAATTCATCTTATAAATGGTCGAGGAGCATGTTTTTCAAAATGATTATAGTTAATAAGAAAGAAACAAAAGTTAATTTGAAGGTTATAGCAAGAAAAATAGTCCTGGGAACAACAAGAGGAGCACAATTAACATTAGGCGATTAGAAATTCTCATTATTTAGGAATTAAACCAGTTAACATTTAGACGAAATGCAAACCATGTTGAATGCCACCTTTGGCTGATGGATTTAAGTAGATTTGGAGTTTTAATGGTGTATATACTTGTTTGATTCAATGAATATACTAGGTTGTTTAGCCACATGTGTTATATTTCATGTTAAATGCATCAAAAAGTGTGTTTGGAATCAAAATAGTAGGCTTGCTAGCCAAAAATGATGGGAGGAACTCTCTATTTTTGAATTCTACAATTAATATCAATAAGAAATGCAATTCAAAATCAAGGACTCCATTGTTTGTTAAATTGAATGAATTCATCTTATAGATGGCCCATGAGCATTTTTTTCATAATGATTATAGTTATTAAGAAAGACTCAAAAGTTAATTTCAAGGTTATTGCATGAAAAATAGTCATGGTAAAAACAAGAGAAGCCTAATTAACATTAGGTGATTAGAATGTCTCATTATTTAGGAATTAAACGAGTTAACATTTGTGCGAAATGCAAGGCATGATTAATGGCACCTTTGGATGATCGATTTAAATAGATTTGGCATTTTATTGGTGTATATACTTGTTTGATTCAATTAATGTACTAGGTTGTTTAGCCATATGAGTTGTATTTCATGAAAAAGGTATCAAAAAGTGTGTTTGGAATCAAAAGAGGAGGCTTGCTAGCCAAAAATGATGGTAGGAACACTCTATTTCTTAATTCAACAACTAATATCAATAAGAAAAGCAATTCAAAGTCAAGAACTCCATCGTTTGTTAAATTGAATGAATTCATGTAATTGGTGGTTCACGGGCATTTTTTTCATAATGAATATATTTATTAAGAAAGAAACAAAAGTTAATTTCAAGGTTATTGCATGAAAAATAGTCCTGGGAACAACAAGAGGAGCCCAATTAACATTAGGTGATTAGAAATTCTCATTATTTCGTAATTAAACCAGTTAACATTTGTACGAAATGCAAACCATGATGACTGACACCTTTGGGTGATGGATTTAAATAGATTTGGAGTTTTAATGGTGTATATACTCGTTTGATTCAATTAATATACTAGGTTGTTTAGCCACATGTTTTATATTTCATGTTAAATGCATCAAAAAGTGTGTTTGGAATCAAAATAGCAGGCTTGCTAGCCAAAAATGATGGGAGGAACTCAATATTTTTGAATTCTACAATTAATATCAATAAGAAATGCTATTCAAAATCAAGGACTCCATTGTTTGTTAAATTGAATGAATTCATCTTATAGATGGTCCATGAGCATTTTTTTTCAGAATGATTATAGTTATTAAGAAAGAGTCAAAAGTTAATTTCAAGGTTATTGCATGAAAAATAGTCATGGTAATAACAAGAGAAGCCTAATTAACATTAGGTGATTAGAATGTCTCATTATTTAGGAATTAAACGAGTTAACATTTGTGCGAAATGCAAGGCATGATTAATGGCACCTTTGGATGATCGATTTAAATAGATTTGGCGTTTTATTGGTGTATATACTTGTTTGATTCAATTAATGTACTAGGTTGTTTAGCCATATGAGTTGTATTTCATGAAAAAGGTATCAAAAAGTGTGTTTGGAATCAAAAGAGGAGGCTTGCTAGCCAAAAATGATGGTAGGAACACTCTATTTCTTAATTCAACAACTAATATCAATAAGAAAAGCAATTCAAAGTCAAGAACTCCATCGTTTGTTAAATTGAATGAATTCATGTAATTGGTGGTTCACGGGCATTTTTTTCATAATGAATATATTTATTAAGAAAGAAACAAAAGTTAATTTCAAGGTTATTGCATGAAAAATAGTCCTGGGAACAACAAGAGGAGCCCAATTAACATTAGGTGATTAGAAATTCTCATTATTTCGTAATTAAACCAGTTAACATTTGTACGACATGCAAACCATGATGACTGACACCTTTGGGTGATGGATTTAAATAGATTTGGAGTTTTAATGGTGTATATACTCGTTTGATTCAATTAATCTACTAAGTTGTTTAGCCACATGTTTTATATTTCATGTTAAATGCATCAAAAAGTGTGTTTGGAATCAAAATAGCAAGCTTGCTAGCCAAAAATGATGGGAGGAACTTTCTATTTTTGAATTCTACAATTAATTTCGATAAGAAATGCAATTCAAAATCAAGGACTCCATTGTTTGTTAAATTGAATAAATTCATCTTATAGATGGTCCAGGAGCATGTTTTTCAGAATGATTATAGTTAATAAGAAAGAACAAAAGTTACTTTCAAGGTTATTTCATGAAAAATAGTCTTGGGAACAACAAGAGGAGCCCAATTAACATTAGGTGTTTAGAAATTCTCATTATTTAGTTATTAAACGAGTTAACATTTGTACGAAATGCAAACCATGATGGATGACACCTTTGGCTTATGGATTTAAATAGATTTGGAGTTTTAATGGAGTATATACTTGTTTGATTTAATTAATATACTCGGTAGTTTAGCCACATGTGCTATATTTCATGATAAATGTATGAAAAAGTGTGTTTTGAAATCAAAAGAGGAGGCTTGCTACCCAAAAATGATGGGAAAAACTCTCTATTTTTGAATTCTATAATTAAAATCAATAAGAAATGCAATTCAAAATCGAGAACTCCTTTGTTTGTTAAATTGAATGAATTCATGTAATTGGTGGTTGACGGACATTTCTTTCATAATGAATATATTTATTAAGAAAGAAACAAAAGTTAATTTCAAGGTGATTGCATGAAAAATAGTCCTGGAAACAACCAGAGGAGCCGAATTAACATTAGGTGATTAGAAATTCTCATTATTTAGGAATTAAACCAATTAACATTTGTACGAAATGCAAACCATGATGAATGATACCTTTGGCGGATGGATTTAAATAGATTTGGAGTTTTAATGGTGTATATATTTGTTTGATTCAATTAATATACTAGGTTGTTTAGCCACATGTGTTATATTTCATGTTAAATGCATCAAAATGTGTGTTTGGAATCAAAATAGGAGGCTTGCTAGCCAAAAATAATGGGAGAAAATCTCTATTTTTGAATTCTACAATTAATATCAATAAGAAATGCAAATCAAAATCAAGGACTCCATTGTTTGTTAAATTGAATGAATTCATCTTATAGATGGTCCATAAGCATTTTTTTTAGAATGATTATAGTTATTAAGAAAGAAACAAAAGTTAATTTGAATGTTATAGCAAGAAAAATAGTCCTAGGAACAACAAGAGATGCACAATTAACATTAGGCAATTAGAAATTCTCATTATTGATGAATTAAACCAGTTAACATTTATACGAAATGCAAACGATGTTGAATGCCACCTTTGGCTGATGGATTTAAGTAGATTTGGAGTTTTAATGGTGTATATACTTGTTTGATTCAATTAATATACTAGGTTGTTTAGCCACATGTGTTATATTTCATGTTAAATGCATCAAAATGTGTGTTTGGAATCAAAATAGGAGGCTTGCTAGCCAAAAATGATGGGAGGAAATCTCTATTTTTGAATTCTACAATTAATATCAATAAGAAATGCAATTCAAAATCAAGGACTCCATTGTTTGTTAAATTGAATGAATTCATCTTATAGATGGTCCATGAGCATTTTTTTCAGAATGATTATAGTTATTAAGAAAAAGTCAAAAGTTAATTTCAAGGTTATTGCATGAAAAATAGTCATGGTAATAACAAGAGAAGCCTAATTAACATTAGGTGATTAGAATGTCTCATTTTTTAGGAATTAAACGAGTTAACATTTGTGCGAAATGCAAGCCATGTTTGATGGCACCTTTGGATGATGGATTTAAATAGATTTGGAGTTTTATTGGTGTATATACTTGTTTGATTCAATTAATGTACTAGGTTGTTTAGCCATATGAGTTATATTTCATGATAAATGTATCAAAAAGTGTGTTTGGAATCAAAAGAGGAGGCTTGCTAGCCAAAAATGTTGGTAGGAACTCTCTGTTTCTGAATTCAACAACTGATATCAATAAGAAATGCAATTAAAAATCAAGGACTCCATTGATTGTTAAATTGAATGAATTCATGTTATGGATGGTCCAGGGCATTTTTTCATAATGAATATAATTATTAAGAAAGGATCAAAAGTTAATTTCAAGGTTACTGCATGAAAAATAATCCTCGGAACAACAAGAGGAGCCTAATTAACGAGTTAACATGTGTAGGAAATGCAAACCATGATGAATGACACCTTTGGCCGATGGATTTAAATAGATTTGGAGTTTTAATGGTGTATATACTTGTTTGATTCAATTAATATACTAGGTTGTTTAGCCACATGTGCTATATTTCATGTGAAATGTATCAAAAAGTGTGTTTGGAATCAAAATAGGAGGCTTGCTAGCCAAAAATGATGGGAGGAACTCTCTATTTTTGAATTCTACAATTAATATCAATAAGAAATGCAATTCAAAATCAAGGACTCCATTGTTTGTTAAATTGAATGAATTCATCTTATCGATGGTCCAGGAGCATTTTTTTCAGAATGATTATAGTTGATAAGGAAGAAACAAAAGATAATGTCAAGGTTATTGTATGAAAAATAGTCCTGGCAACAACAAGAGGAGACCAATTAACATTAGGTGATTAGAAATTCTCATTATTTAGGAATTAAACTAGTTAACATTTATACGAAATGCAAACCATGATGACTGACACCTTTGGGTGATGGATTTAAATAGATTTGGAGTTTTAAAGGTGTATATACTCGATTGATTCAATTAATATACTAGGTTGTTTAGCCACATGTGTTATATTTCATGTTAAATGCATCAAAAAGTGTGTTTCGAATCAAAATTGCATGCTTGCTAGCCAAAAATGATGGGAAGAACTTTCTATATTTAAATTCTACAATTAATATCGATAAGAAATGCAATTCAAAATCTAGGACTCCGTTGTTTGTTAAATTGAATGAATTCATCTTATAGATGATCCAGGAGCATGTTTTTCAGAATGATTATAGTTCATAAGAAAGAAACAAAAGATAATGTCAAGGTTATTGCATGAAAAATAGTCCTGGCAACAATAAGAGGAGCCCAATTAACATTAGGTGATTAGAAATCTCATTATTTAGTAATTAAACCAGCTAACATTTATACGAAATGCAAACCATGATGACTGACACCTTTGGCTGATGGATTTAAATAGATTTGGAGTTTTAATGGTGTATATACTTGATTGATTCAATTAATATATTAGGTTGTTTAGCCACATGTGTTATATTTCATGTTAAATGCATCAAAAAGTGTGTTTCGAATCAAAATTGCAGGCTTGCTAGCCAAAAATGATGGGAAGAACTTTCTATATTTGAATTCTACAATTACTATCGATAAGAAATGCAATTCAAAATCAAGGACTCCATTGTTTGTTAAATTCAATGAATTCATCTTATAAATGGTCCAGGAGCATGTTTTTCAGAATGATTATAGTTAATAAGAAAGAACAAAAGTTAATTTCAAGGTTATTGCATGAAAAATAGTCCTGGGAACAACAAGAGGAGCCCAATTAACATTAGGTGATTAGAAATTCTCATTATTTCGTAATTAAACCAGTTAACATTTGTAAAAAATGCAAACCATGATGAATGACACCTTTGGGTGATGGATTTAAATAGATTTGGAGTTTTAATGGTGTATATACTTGTTTGATTCAATTAATATACTAGGTTGTTTAGCCACATGTGTTATATTTCATGTTAAATGCATCAAAAAGTGTGTTTCGAATCAAAATTGCAGGCTTGCTAGCCAAAAATGATGGGAAGAACTTTCTATATTTGAATTCTACAATTAATATCGATAAGAAATGCAATTCAAAATCAAGGACTCCATTGTTTGTTAAATTCAATGAATTCATCTTATAGATGGTCCAGGAGCATGTTTTTCAGAATGATTATAGTTAATAAGAAAGAACAAAAGTTAATTTCAAGGTTATTGCATGAAAAATAGTCCTGGGAACAACAAGAGGAGCCCAATTAACATTAGGTGATTAGAAATTCTCATTATTTCGTAATTAAACCAGTTAACATTTGTACGAAATGCAAACCATGATGAATGACACCTTTGGGTGATGGATTTAAATAGATTTGGTGTTTTAATGGTGTATATACTTGTTTGATTCAATTAATATACTAGGTTGTTTAGCCACATGTGTTATATTTCATGTTAAATGCATCAAAAAGTGTGTTTCGAATCAAAATTGCAGGCTTGCTAGCCAAAAATGGTGGGAAGAACTTTCTATATTTGAATTCTACAATTAATATCGATAAGAAATGCAATTCAAAATCAAGGACTCCATTGTTTGTTAAATTGAATGAATTCATCTTATAGATGGTCCAGGAGCATGTTTTTCAGAATGATTATAGTTAATAAGAAAGAACAAAAGTTAATTTCAAGGTTATTGCATGAAAAATAGTCCTGGGAACAACAAGAGGAGCCCAATTAACATTAGGTGATTAGAAATTCTCATTATTTAGGAATTAAACGAGTTAACATTTGTACGAAATGCAAACCACGATGAATGACAACTTTGGCTGATGGATTTAAATAGATTTGGCGTTTTAATGGTGTATATACTCGTTTGATTCAATTAATATACTAGGTTGTTTAGCCACACATGTTATATTTCATGTTAAATGCATCAAAAAGTGTGTTTGGAATCAAAATAGCAGGCTTGCTAGCCAAAAATGATGGGAGGAACTGTCTATTTTTGAATTCTACAATTAATATCGATAAGAAATGCAATTCAAAATCAAGGACTCCATTGTTTGTTAAATTGACTAAATTCATCTTATAGATGGTCCAGGAGCATGCTTTTCAGAATGATTATAGTTAATAAGAAAGAACAAAAGTTAATTTCAAGGTTATTGCATGAAAAATAGTCTTGGGAACAACAAGAGGAGCCCAATTAACATTAGGTGTTTAGAAATTCTCATTATTTAGGAATTAAACGAGTTATACTTGTTTGATTCAATTAATGTACTAGGTTGTTTAGCCATATGAGTTATATTTCATGATAAATGTATCAAAAAGTGTGTTTGAAATCAAAAGAGGAGGCTTGCTAGCCAAAAATGATGGTAGGAACACTTTATTTCTGAATTCAACAACTAATATTAATAAGAAATGCAATTAAAAATCAAGGAGTCCATTGATTGTTAAATTGAATGAATTCATATTATGGATGGTCCAGGGCATTTTTTTCATAATGAATATAGTTGTTAAGAAAGAATCAAAAGTTAATTTCAAGGTTATTGCATGAAAAATAATCCTCGGAACAACAAGAGGAGCCTAATTAACATTAGGTGATTAGAAATTCTCATTATTTGGGAATTCAACGAGTTAACATTTGTGCAAAATGCAAGCCATGATTAATGGCACCTTTGGATGATGGATTTAAATAGATTTGGAGTTTTATTGGTGTGTACAATTGTTTGATTCAATTAATAAACTAGGTTGTTTAGCCACATGTGTTATATTTCATGACAAATGTATCAAAAACTGTGTTTGGAATCAAAAGAGGAGGCTTGCTAGCCAATAATGATGGTAGGAACTCTCTATTTCTGAATTCAACAACTAATATCAATAAGAAAAGCAATTCAAAATCAAGAACTCCATCGTTTGTTAAATTGAATGAATTCATGTAATTGGTGGTTCACGGGCATTTTTTTCATAATGAATATATTTATTAAGAAAGAAACAAAAGTTGATTTCAAGGTTATTGCATGAAAAATAGTCTTGGGAACAACAAGAGGAGCCCAATTAACATTAGGTGATTAGAAATTCTCATTATTTAGGAATTAAACCAGTTAACATTTGTACGAAAAGCAAACCATGATGACTGACACCTTTGGGTGATGGATTTAAATAGATTTGGAGTTTTAATGGTGTATATACTTGTTTGATTCAATTAATATACTAGGTTGTTTAGCCACATGTGTTATATTTCATGTTAAATGCATCAAAAAGTGTGTTTGGAATCAAAATAGCAGGCTTGCTAGCCAAAAATGATGGGAGGAACTTTCTATTTTTGAATTCTACATTTAATATCGATAAGAAATGCAATTCAAAATCAAGGACTCCATTTTTTATTAAATTGAATGAATTCATCTTATAGATGGTCCAGGAGCATTTTTTTCAGAATGATTATAGTTGATAAGAAAGAAACAAAAGATAATTTCAAGGTTATTGCATGAAAAATAGTCCTGGGAACAACAAGAGGAGCCCAATTAACATTAGGTGATTAGAAATTCTCATTATTTAGGAATTAAACCAGTTAACATTTGTACGAAATGCAAACCATGATGACTGACACCTTTGGGTGAAGGATTTAAATAGATTTGGAGTTTTAATGGTGTATATACTTGTTTGATTCAATTAAAATACTAGGTTGTTTAGCCACATGTGTTATATTTCATTTTAAATGCATCAAAATGTGTGTTTGGAATCAAAATAGCAGGCTTGCTAGCCAAAAATGATGGGAGGAACTCAATATTTTTGAATTCTACAATTAATATCAATAAGAAATGCTATTCAAAATCAAGGACTCCATTGTTTGTTAAATTGAATGAATTCATCTTATAGATGGTCCATGAGCATTTTTTTTCAGAATGATTATAGTTATTAAGAAAGACTCAAAAGTTAATTTCAAGGTTATTGCATGAAAAAAAGTCATGGTAATAACAAAAGAAGCCTCATTAACATTAGGTGATTAGAATGTCTCATTATTTATGAATTAAACGAGTTAACATTTGTGCGAAATGCAAGCCATGATTAATGGCACCTTTGGATGATGGATTTAAATAGATTTGGAGTTTTATTGGTGTATATACTTGTTTGATTCAATTAATGTACTAGGTTGTTTAGCCATATGAGTTATATTTCTTGATAAATGTATC
>JBAPLH010002062.1:0-17503 GCA_037897445.1 Ceriops zippeliana
TATTTTGTTTTTTCCTTTGCGTGTAATCAATAATTACAACGCGGGACAAAACAAAATATTTTGGTTGCCTGGTACCGGGTCCCCACCTGCAGTATGGTGGTGCTCGGGTAGTATTTTATTTTATTAGGTTGTATTACCATATTTTTTTTTCCTTTGCGTGTAATCAATAATTACAACGCGGGACAAAACAAATATTTTGGTTGCCTGGTACGCGGGTCCCACCTGCAGTATGGTGGTGCTCGGGTCCGAATGAATGAAGATTATTAAATTCACGTTAATGAAGTTATTAAATATTAAAAAGCTTGTTAGTCACCAAAGTGGCCTGGCTTTGAATGGATTTGAACAGCTGACTGTGAATTTTAATTGTTCATTTTGGATGCTAATAAAATGTTTTGAAATGAACAATTGTGGTTATTAATTATAAAGCTAGGAGATCATCCAAAGATGGATCATTGCTTATAATTAATGACACTAAAAGGGATTAATTAATATACTAAGTAAACGTGATTGTATATCCAAAGATGACATTCATGTTAATTTTAGTATGATTAATTGATCTATTAAAGTTTATTTAAATTAGCATCATTATTGATTAGAGTTATGTATTTGAGGATCACCCAAAGGTGAACTTAAATACATAATTAAAGTTTGTAATGTATCTGAATCCATTAGAGTTTACTCAAAGCATTAACGTATAAATTTGGATTATATTTGCAGCTTCCACCAATGTATTCGCCTTAGGCAATTCAATGGTCAAATTCAATGGGCTGAACTATGCTGAATGGTCTGAGCATATTCAGTTTCATTTGGGTGTATTGGGCCTGGACTTAGCAGTCATTTCGGATGAAAAGCCTGCAGTCATTACAGGGACTAGTACAGAATCTGATAAGTCTTTTTATGAGGCTTGGGTACGGTCCAATAGGCTGAGTTTGAATTTGATGCGAATGACGATAGCTGAAAACGTCAAGCCATCGATGCCTAAGACGGAAAATGCGAGGGAATTTCTGATGAGAATTAAGGAATACTCTCAGTCAGATATAACTGATAAATCCATCGTAGGAACCCTAATGAGTGAGCTGACGACCAAGAAATTTGATTGGTCACAGCCCATTCATGATCATGTGACCAGTATGGCTAATCTAGCAGCAAGGTTGAAAACAATGGGCATGGATGTGAGTGAATCATTTCTGGTTCAATTCATCATAAACTCACTGCCTCCTGAATTTGGCCAGTTCCAAGTGAATTATAACACTATTAAAGAGAAATGGAACTTTCAAGAAATTAAGGCCATGTTAGTTCAGGAGGAAGGGAGATTAAAGAAGATGAAGGATCACTCCATTCATCTCATCGTTCATAAGGATGCTAGTGGTAGCAGGTCTAAACACACATAAGAAAGGTAAGAAGAAGGACAAAGCCTCTATGAAAGTCACTGGAGGTCAGATCCAGAAGGATCAGAAATGCTTCTTCTGCAAAAAGATGGGTCACTTCAAAAATGATTGCCCAAAAAGAAAGGCTTGGTTCGAAAAGAAAGGTACGTACTGTATATCAGTATGTTTTGAATCAAACATAATTGAAGTGCCCAATAATACTTGGTGGTTAGATTCTGGAGCTACTACTATTCATGTGTCACATATTATGCAGGGATTCCTTTCAATCCAGCCCATAACAGGAACTGAGAAGTTCCTCTATATGGGAAACAGAATGAAGGCACGAATAGAAGGGATTGGGACGTACAGATTGATCTTGGACACCAAGTGTCATCTGGATCTAGAAAAGTGTCTCTATGTTCCTGAATGTGCTAGAAATTTAGTTTCTGTTGCAAAGTTGGATAAAGAAGGATTTAACCTCAAGATTGGAAATGGTGCATTTTCATTGTATAGACATTCGTACTATTATGGATCTGGTACTTTGATTGATGATTTGTACCGTTTGAATCTTGATGCTATGTATGCTGATTCCATATTTCTTGTTGAGCATGGTATAGGTAACAAACGTAATATGCATGATGAAAGTTCTGCTTTCTTATGGCATCAAAGATTGGGTCATATATCCAAAAAGAAAGGATATTGAGGTTGATGAAAGGTGATGTCCTGCCTCAATTGGATTTTACTGATTGGGATGTATGTGTTGATTGTATAAAAGGGAAACAAACAAAACATACATCAAAGAACCCAGCCATAAGAAGCAATGAGCCTTTAGAATTGATACACACACTGATGTTTGTGGCCCGTTTGATATCCCAACATGGGGTGGTGAGAAATATTTCATCACCTTTATAGATGACTACTCACGATATTGTTACTTGTATCTACTGCATGAAAAGTCTCAGTCAGTAAACATCCTAGAGGTGTTTATTAATGAAGTTGAAAGGCAGTTAGATAGAAAAGTAAAAGTGATTAAGTCAGATAGGGGTGGTGAATATTATGGAAAATTCAATGAAAGTGGACAATGTCCTGGTCCATTTGCAAAACTTCTTGAGAGTCGAGGCATATGTGCACAGTATACAATGCCTGGTACACCACAACAGAATGGTGTAGCGGAAAGGCGGAATCGCACACTTATGGATATGGTTAGGAGCATGTTGAATTACAGTACTGTACCCTTATCCTTGTGGATGCATGCATTAAGAACTGCTGCATATCTGCTGAATAGAGTTCCTAGTAAGGCTGTCCCTAAAACTCCTTACGAGTTATGGACAGGAAGGAAACCCAGTTTGAGACATCTTCATGTTTGGGGTTGTCCAGCAGAAGTAAGGATATACAATCCACATGAAGGAAAGCTTGATGCAAGAACCATTAGTGGTTACTTCATTGGCTATCCTGAAAAGTCCAAAGGGTATAGGTTTTACTGCCCTAACCATAGTACTAGAATAGTTGAGTCTGGTAATGCTCGGTTCATTGAAAATGGTCAGTTCAGTGGGAGTGGGGAATCACGAAAGGTGGATATTAAAGAATCACAAAATGAATGGTCCACAGTGAGTACTCCTACTCATGTCGGTATTCCCACACCCAGTGTTTCTACTCAAATTGTTATTCCTTATGTTGCATCACAGTCACGTGACATGCAAGGACAACAAATTGATACTCGAAACACGCAAAGTGAACACATAAGAGATGAACCAAGTGACAATATTCAATTTACAAATGAACAAGTGATACCACAAGAAATGGCATTACGGAGGTCTACAAGACAGAAAAGGCCAGCAGTTTCAAATGATTATGTGGTTTACTCACTTGAGCATGAATCGGAATTGAGCATTGATAAAGATCCAGTCTCATTTAAACAAGCCATGGAATGTAATGATTCTGAAAGGTGGTTCAATGCCATGAAAGAAGAGATGAAATCGATGGATGTAAACCAAGTCTGGGAGCTAATAGAGTTACCTGAAGGATCAAAACGAGTTGGCTGTAAGTGGGTCTTCAAGACCAAGCGAAACTCGAACGGTAACATCGAAAGGTATAAGGCCAGACTTGTAGCCAAAGGTTTCACTCAAAGGGATGGTGTTGACTATAAGGAGACTTTCTCTCCAGTTTCTAAGAAAGACTCTTTAAGAATTATTATGGCATTGGTGGCTCATAATGATCTAGAGCTCCACCAAATGGATGTAAAGACCGCCTTTCTGAATGGTGACTTGGAAGAGGAAGTGTATATGGACCAACCTGAAAGTTTTTCATCACTACGGGGCAAGAAAATTTGGTGTGTAAATTAAAGAAATCGATATATGGACTGAAACAAGCCTCCCGACAATGGTATATTAAGTTCAATAATACCATTACGTCATACGGTTTTTGTAGAAAACACCGTTGATCGGTGTATCTATATGAAGGTCAGTGGGAGCAAGTTCATTATATTAGTCCTATATGTCGATGACATTCTTTTGGCCGCTAATGACATAGGTTTTTGTTACATAATGTGAAGAAATTTCTCTCTGAAACTTTTGAAATGAAAGATATGAATGAGGCATCCTATGTGATAGGAATAGAAATATTCCGTGATAGATCACAAGGATTGTTAGGATTGTCTCAGAAAGGCTATATCAATAAAGTATTAGAGAGATTTAGAATGGAAAATTGCTCAACAGGAATAGTTCCAATTCAGAAAGGGGACAAGTTCAGTGAATTACAATGTCCAAAGAATGATTTGGAACGGAAAGTGATGGAATCAGTTCCCTATGCATCACTGGTTGGAAGCCTGATGTATGCGCAAACATGTACTCGGCCAGACATCAGTTTCGCAGTTGGAATGTTAGGCCGATATCAAAGTAATCCTGGAATAGATCATTGGAAAGCCGGAAAGAAAGTACTTAGGTACTTACAAGGCACCAAAGATTACATGCTTACTTATAAAAGATCAAGTCATCTTGAAGTAGTAGGCTACTCGGATTCAGATTATGCTGGATGTGTAGACTCGAGGAAATCTACATTTGGTTACATGTTTCTCCTGGCTGGAGGAGCAGTTTCCTGGAAAAGCGGGAAGCAGTCTGTCATTGCTACTTCCACTATGGAGGCTGAATTTGTAGCATGCTTTGAGGCTACTGTTCATGCATTATGGTTGCAGAATTTTATCTTAAGGCTTGGTTTGGTCGACAGTATAGAAAAGCCGTTAAGAATTTTTTGTGACAATTCCACAGCAGTCTTCTTCTCTAAGAATGATAGGTATTCTAAAGGTGCGAAACATATGGATTTGAAATACCTATCTGTTAAAGAAGAAGTGCAAAACCAAAGAGTGTCCATTGAGCATATTGGCACTGAGTTGATGATAGCGGACCCGTTAACTAAAGGTTTGCCACCGAAAACATTTACTGGACATGTTGATCGGATGGGCATTATGGACAGGTCTTCGTACACTTAAAAGCCAATATTTAGATGCTCATATCATTGTGACACTCGTGAATTCAATTTAAAGTTATGGTTTTTGCTTGTGCTCTGTTATCTTTGTTTAGATGTATACAATTATGGTTTGTGAGATAATTAATAGCATATATGAGAATGACAGTTTAAAGTTTCAATGTTCCTCAGTAAAGTATTATGAATTATGATGATTATGTGATACATGGAAGGAATCATATTGCTATAAGATGTGTGACCGCCATGATCCAATCATCTTAATTCAATTAAGTGTTGTGATTTGATGATCTTTAAGAATTGTGTGCACTTAATTGTTATTGTTTCATCAAGTCATGACATGGACCAAGTGGGAGATTGTTAAATCAATTAACATGAGTGGTCCATGTCATTTAAAGTATGACTCAAAATAAAAGGCCTAATATGATGGTCGGTTAGGCATAACGGTAATTTGGGTCATCGGGTTTAAAATCCCTCCACTCTCCCTATTAAGAATAAACGTTACAGGAAAGGAATATGTGTATATATATCTTCCCCTATTAAGAATAACCGTTACAGGAAAAGGAGTATCTTCTCATTTAAGATAATTATTACAGAAAGAGAGGATCTTCCTATTTAAGGTAACGGTTACAGGAAAGGAATATGTGTATATATATATATATATATGCTATTACAGACCTTTCCTAGAGCTCAACCGTCAGAGAGAGAAAACGTAAAGAAAAGAAAGGGGAAAGAGTAGGAGAAAAGAGAGAAGCGTTCAGGAATGAAACAGAAGAGGCTTCCCATCTCCACTGTGGGACATCAGCATAATGGACAACGGTATGTTGAATTTCAATTACAGTTTTATTGCTAGTATTCGCATAAAGAAAGATCATGCAATATATGAAATAAGAATTTCAGAAAGAGAAATTTTAGAAAATTCCAACATGGTAATTATGCCCCTCTTTTTGTTCTAAGGACTATTTTTCATGCAATGACCATGAAATTATCTGTGTGTCCTTTCTAAGAACAATATACATTACAAAACAATGTCCATGAACCATTTATACCATGAACTCATTCAATTCCAAAACCCAATGGTGTCCTTGATCCTGATTAGCATTTTTTTTTATATTAATTGTTTCAATTCCAAAATAAAGTGTCCCCCTATCATTTCTGGCATGCAAGGCTCCCTTTGTGGTTCCAAACACACGTTTTCATAAAGTGATCATGAAATGAACATTTGTCGTTAAACTACCTAGTATATTAATTAAAACATACATGTCTAAACACCTTTATAACTCTAACTCTCTTTACTTCCATCAACCAAATGAGTCATTCATCTTGGATTGCTTTTTGTGCTAAAGTTACGTGGTTTAATCCCAAAATACTGAGACTTTCTAATGTCCTCGTGGTAATCATGCTCCTCCATTTGTTCCAAGGACTATTTTTCATGCAATGACCATGAAATTATCTTTGTGTCCTTTCTAAGAACAATATTCATTACAAAACAATGTCCATGAACCATTTATACCATGAACTCATTCAATTCCAAAACCCAATGGTGTCCTTGATCCTGATTAGCATTTTTTTTGATATTAATTGTTTCAATTCCAAAATAAAGTGTCCCCCCTATCGTTTCTGGAAAGCAAGGCACCCTTTGTGGTTCCAAACACACGTTTTCATAAAGTGATCATGAAATGAACATTTGTGGTTAAAATACCTAGTATATTAATTAAAACATACAAGTCTAAACACCTTTAAAACTTTAAATGTCTTTACTTCCATGAACGAAATGAGTCATTTATCTTGGATTGCTTTTTGTACTAATGTTAAGTGGTTTAATCCCCAAATGCTGAGACTTTCTAAAGTCATCTTGGTAATCATACTCCTCTTTTTGTTCCAAGGACTATTTTTCATGCAATGACCACGAAATTATCTTTGTGTCCTTTCTAAGAACAATATTCCTTGCAAAACAATGTCCATGGACCATTTATACCATGAATTCATTCAATTCCAATACCCAATGGTGTCCTTGATCTTGAGTAGCATTGTTTTGATATTAATTGTTTCAATTCCAAAATAAAGTGTCCCCCAATCATTTCTGGTATGCAAGGCTCCCTTTGTGGTTCCAAACACACGTTTTCATAAAGTGATCATGAAATGAACATTTGTGGTTAAACTACCTAGTATATTAATTAAAACATACAAGTCTAAACACCTTTAAAACATTAAATGTCTTTACTTCCATGAAAGAAATGAGTCATTTATCTTGGATTGCTTTTTGTACTAATGTTAAGTGGTTTAATCCCCAAATGCTGAGACTTTCTAAAGTCATCTTGGTAATCATACTCCTCTTTTTGTTCCAAGGACTATTTTTCATGCAATGACCACGAAATTATCTTTGTGTCCTTTCTAAGAACAATATTCATTGCAAAACAATGTCCATGAACCATTTATACCATGAATTCATTCAATTCCAATACCCAATGGTGTCCTTGATCTTGAGTAGCATTTTTTTGATATTAATTGTTTCAATTCCAAAATAAAGTGTCCCCCAATCATTTCTGGTATGCAAGGCTCCCTTTGTGGTTCCAAACACACGTTTTGATAAAGTGGTCATGAAATGAACATTTGTGGTTAAACTACCTAGTTTATTAATCAAAACATACAAGTCTAAACACCTTTATAACTATAAATGTCTTTACTTCCATCAAGCAAATGAGTCATTCATCTTGGATTGCTTTTTGTACTAATGTTAAGTGGTTTAATCCCTAAATAGTGAGACTTTCTAATGTCCTCATGGTAATCATGCTCCTCTTTTTGTTCCAGGGACTATTTTTCATGCAATGACCATGAAATTATCTTTGTGTCCTTTCTAAGAACAATATTCATTGCAAAACAATGTCCATGAACTCATTCAATTCCAAAACCCAATGGTGTCCTTGATCTTGATGAGCATTTTTTTGATATTAATTGATTCAATTCCAAAATAAAGTGTCGACCCTATCATTCTTGGTAAGCAAGGCTCCCTTTGTGGTTCCAAACACACGTTTTCATAAAGTGATCATGAAATGAACATTTGTGGTTAAACTACCTAGTATATTAATTAAAACATACAAGTCTAAACACCGTTATAACTCTAAATGTCTTTACTTCCATCAACCAAATGAGTCATTCATCTTGGATTGCTTTTTGTAATAATGTTAAATGGTTTAATCCCTAAATACTGAGACTTTCTAATGTCCTCATGGTAATCATGCTCCTCTTTTTGTTCCAAGGACTATTTTTCATGCAATGACCATGAAATTATCTTTGTGTCCTTTCTAAGAACAATATTCATTGCAAAACAATGTCCATGAACCATTTATACCATGAATTCATTCAATTCCAAAACCCAATGGTGTCCTTGATCTTGATTAGCATTTGATTGATATTAATTTTTTCAATTCCAAAATAAGGTGTCCCCCCTATCATTTTTGGTAAGCAAGGCTCCATTTGTGGTTCCAAACCCACGTTTTGATAAAGTTATCATGAAACAAACATTTGTGGTGAAACTACCTAGTTTATTAATTAAAAGATACAAGTCGAAACACCTTTAAAACTCTAAATGTCTTTACTTCCATCAACCAAATGATTCATTCATCTTGGATTGCTTTTTGTACTAATGTTAAATGGTTTAATCCGTAAATACTGTGACTTTCTAATGTCGTCATGGTAATCATGCTCCTCTTTTTGTTCCAAGCACTATTTTTCATGCAATGACCATGAAATTATCTTTGTGTCCTTTCTAAGAACAATATTCATTGCAAAATAACGTCCATGAACCATTTATACCATGAACTCATTCAATTCCAAAAGCCAATTTTGTCCTTGATCTTGATTAGCATTTTTTTATACTAATTGATTCAATTCCAAAATAAAGTGTCCCCCCTATCATTTATGGTAAGTAAGGCTCCCTTTATGGTTCCAAACACACGTTTTCATAAAGTGATCATGAAATGAACATTTGTCGTTAAACTACCTAGTATATTAATTAAAACATACAAGTCTAAACACCATTATAACTCTAAATGTCTTTACTTCCATCAACCAAATGAGTCATTCATGCTGGATTGCTTTTTGTACTAATGTTAAGTGGTTTAATCCCTAAATATTGTGACTTTCTAATGTCATCATGGTAATCATGCTCCTCTTTTTGTTCCAAGGACTATTTTTCATGCAATGACCATGAAATTATCTTTGTGCCCTTTCTAAGAACAATATTCATTGCAAAACAATGTCCATGAACCATTTATACCATGAACTCATTCAATTCCAAAACCCAATGTTGTCCTTGATCTTGATTAGCATTTTTTTGATATTAATTGTTTCAATGCCAAAATAAAGTGTCCCCCCTATCATTTCTGGTAAGCAAGGCTCCCTTTGTGGTTCCAAACACACGTTTTCATAAAGTGATCATGAAATGAACATTTGTGGTTAAACTACCTAGTATATTAATTAAAACATACAAGTCTAAACACCTTTATAACTCTAAATGTCTTTACTTCCATCAACGAAATGAGTCATTTATCTTGGATTGCTTTTTGTACAAATGTTAAGTGGTTTAATCCCCAAATGCTGAGACTTTCTAAAGTCATCTTGGTAATCTTACTCCTCTTTTTGTTCCAAACACTATTTTTCATGCAATGACCATGAAATTATCTTTGTGCCCTTTTTAAGAACAATATTCATTGCAAAACAATGTCCATGAACCATTTATACCATAAATTCATTCAATTCCAAAACCAAATGGTCTCTTTGATCTTGATTAGCATTTTATTGATATTAATTATTTCAATTCCAAAATAAGGTGTCCCCCCTATCATTTCTGGTAAGCAAGGCTCCCTTTGTGGTTCCAAACACACGTTTTCATAAAGTGATCATGAAATGAACATTTGTGGTTAAACTACCTAGTTTATTAATTAAAACATACAAGTCTAAACACCGTTATAACTCTAAATGTCTTTACTTCCATCAACCAAATGAGTCATTCATCTTGGATTGCTTTTTGTACTAATGTTAAGTGGTTTAATCCCTAAATAGTGAGACTTTCTAATGTCCTCGTGGTAATCATGCTCCTCTTTTTGTTCCAGGGACTATTTTTCATGCAATGACCATGAAATTATCTTTGTGTCCTTTCTAAGAACAATATTCGTTGCAAAACAATGTCCATGAACCATTTATACCATGAACTCATTCAATTCCAAAACCCAATGGTGTCCTTGATCTTGATGAGCATTTTTTTGATATTAATTGATTCAATTCTAAAATAAAGTGTCGACCCTATCATTCCTGGTAAGCAAGGCTCCCTTTGTGGTTCCAAACACACGTTTTCATAAAGTGATCATGAAATGAACATTTGTGGTTAAACTACCTAGTATATTAATTAAAACATATAAGTCTAAACACCGTTATAATTCTAAATGTCTTTACTTCCATCAACGAAATGAGTCATTTATCTTAGATTGCTTTTTGTACAAATGTTAAGTGGTTTAATCCCCAAATGCTGAGACTTTCTAAAGTCATCTTGGTAATCTTACTCCTCTTTTTGTTCCAAAGACTATTTTTCATGCAATGACCATGAAATTATCTTTGTGCCCTTTCTAAGAACAATATTCATTGCAAAACAATGTCCATGAACCATTTATACCATGAACTCATTCAATTCCAAAACCCAATGGTGTCCTTGATCTTGATGAGCATTTTTTTGATATTAATTGATTCAATTCCAAAATAAAGTGTCGACCCTATCATTCTTGATAAGCAAGGCTCCCTTTGTGATTCCAAACACACGTTTTCATAAAGTGATCATGAAATGAACATTTGTGGTTAAACTACCTAGTATATTAATTAAAACATACAAGTCTAAACACCTTTATAACTCTAAATGTCTTTACTTCCATCAACCAAATGAGTCATTCATCTTGGATTGCTTTTTGTAATAATGTTAAATGGTTTAATCCCTAAATACTGAGACTTTCTAATGTCCTCATGGTAATCATGCTCCTCTTTTTGTTCCAAGGACTATTTTTCATGCAATGACCATGAAATTATCTTTGTGTCCTTTCTAAGAACAATATTCATTGCAAAACAATGTCCATGAACCATTTATACCATGAATTCATTCAATTCCAAAACCCAATGGTGTCCTTGATCTTGATTAGCATTTGATTGATATTAATTTTTTCAATTCCAAAATAAGGTGTCCCCCCTATCATTTTTGGTAAGCAAGGCTCCATTTGTGGTTCCAAACCCACGTTTTGATAAAGTTATCATGAAACAAACATTTGTGGTTAAACTACCTAGTTTATTAATTAAAAGATACAAGTCTAAACACCTTTAAAACTCTAAATGTCTTTACTTCCATCAACCAAATGATTCATTCATCTTGGATTGCTTTTTGTACTAATGTTAAATGGTTTAATCCGTAAATACTGTGACTTTCTAATGTCGTCATGGTAATCATGCTCCTCTTTTTGTTCCAAGCACTATTTTTCATGCAATGACCATGAAATTATCTTTGTGTCCTTTCTAAGAACAATATTCATTGCAAAATAACGTCCATGAACCATTTATACCATGAACTCATTCAATTCCAAAACCCAATTTTGTCCTTGATCTTGATTAGCATTTTTTTATACTAATTGATTCAATTCCAAAATAAAGTGTCCCCCCTATCATTTATGGTAAGCAAGGCTCCCTTTATGGTTCCAAACACACGTTTTCATAAAGTGATCATGAAATGAACATTTGTCGTTAAACTACCTAGTATATTAATTAAAACATACAAGTCTAAACACCTTTATAACTCTAAATGTCTTTTACTTTACTTCCATCAACCAAATGAGTCATTCATCTTGGATTGCTTTTTGTACTAATGTTAAGTGGTTTAATCCCTAAATACTGTGACTTTCTAATGTCATCATGGTAATCATGCTCCTCTTTTTGTTCCAAGGACTATTTTTCATGCAATGACCATGAAATTATCTTTGTGCCCTTTCTAAGAACAATATTCATTGCAAAACAATGTCCATGAACCATTTATACCATGAACTCATTCAATTCCAAAACCCAATGTTGTCCTTGATCTTGATTAGCATTTTTTTGATATTAATTGTTTCAATGCCAAAATAAAGTGTCCCCCCTATCATTTCTGGTAAGCAAGGCTCCCTTTGTGGTTCCAAACACACGTTTTCATAAAGTGATCATGAAATGAACATTTGTGGTTAAACTACCTAGTATATTAATTAAAACATACAAGTCTAAACACCTTTATAACTCTAAATGTCTTTACTTCCATCAACGAAATGAGTCATTTATCTTGGATTGCTTTTTGTACAAATGTTAAGTGGTTTAATCCCCAAATGCTGAGACTTTCTAAAGTCATCTTGGTAATCATACTCCTCTTTTTGTTCCAAAGACTATTTTTCATGCAATGACCATGAAATTATCTTTGTGCCCTTTCTAAGAACAATATTCATTGCAAAACAATGTCCATGAACCATTTATACCATGAACTCATTCAATTCCAAAACCCAATGTTGTCCTTGATCTTGATTAGCATTTTTTTGATATTAATTGTTTCAATGCCAAAATAAAGTGTCCCCCCTATCATTTCTGGTAAGCAAGGCTCCCTTTGTGGTTCCAAACACACGTTTTCATAAAGTGATCATGAAATGAACATTTGTGGTTAAACTACCTAGTATATTAATTAAAACATACAAGTCTAAACACCTTTATAACTCTAAATGTCTTTACTTCCATCAACCAAATGAGTCATTCATCTTGGATTGCTTTTTGTACTAATGTTAAGTGGTTTAATCCCTAAATACTGTGACTTTCTAATGTCGTCTCATGGTAATCATGCTCCTCTTTTTGTTCCAAGGACTATTTTTCATGCAATGACCATGAAATTATCTTTGTGTCCTTTCTAAGAACAATATTCATTGCAAAACAATGTCCATGAACCATTTATACCATGAACTCATTCAATTCCAAAACCCAATGGTGTCCTTGATCTTGATTAGCATTTTTTTTTATATTAATTGATTCAATTCCAAAATAAAGTGTCGACCCTATCATTTCTGGTAAGCAAGGCTCCCTTTGTGGTTCCAAACACACGTTTTCATAAAGTGATCATGAAATGAACATTTGTCGTTAAACTACCTAGTATATTAATTAAAACATACAAGTCTAAACACCTTTATAACTCTAAATGTCTTTACTTCCATCAACCAAATGAGTCATTCATCTTGGATTGCTTTTTGTACTAATGTTAAGTGGTTTAATCCCTAAATACTGAGACTTTCTAATGTCCTCATGGTAATCATGCTCCTCTTTTTGTTCCAAGGACTATTTTTCATGCAATGACCATGAAATTATCTTTGTGTCCTTTCTAAGAACAATATTCATTGCAAAACAATGTCCATGAACCATTTATACCATGAACTCATTCAATTCCAAAACCCAATGGTGTCCTTGATCTTGATTAGCATTTTTTTGATATTAATTGTTTCAATTCCAAAATAAAGTGTCCCCCCTATCATTTCTGGTAAGCAAGGCTCCCTTTGTGGTTCCAAACACACGTTTTCATAAAGTGATCATGAAATGAACATTTGTGGTTAAACTACCTAGTATATTAATTAAAACATACAAGTCTAAACACCTTTATAAACTCTAAAATGTCTTTACTTCCATCAACCAAATGAGTCATTCATCTTGGATTGCTTTTTTTGTACTAATGTTAAGTGGTTTAATCCCCAAAATGCTGAGACTTTCTAAATGTCATCATGGTAATCATACTCCTCTTTTTGTTCCAAGGACTATTTTTCATGCAATGACCATTGAAATTATCTTTGTGTCCTTTCTAAGAACAATATTCATTGCAAAACAATGTCCATGAACCATTTATACCATGAATTCATTCAATTCCAAAACCCAATGGTGTCCTTTGATCTTGATTAGCATTTTTTTTTGATATTAATTGTTTCAATTCCAAAATAAAGTGTCCCCCCTATCATTTCTGGTAAGCAAGGCTCCCTTTGTGGTTCCAAACACACGTTTTTTCATAAAGTGATCATGAAATGAACATTTGTGGGTTAAACTACCTAGTATATTAATTAAAACATACAAGTCTAAACACCTTTTATAACTCTAAATGTCTTTACTTCCATCAACCAAATGAGTCATTCATCTTGGATTGCTTTTTTGTACTAATGTTAAGTGGTTTAATAATCCCTAAATACTGAGACTTTCTAATGTCCTCATGGTAATCATGCTCCTCTTTTTGTTCCAAGGACTATTTTTCATGCAATGACCATGAAATTATCTTTGTGTCCTTTCTAAGAACAATATTCATTGCAAAACAATGTCCATGAACCATTTATACCATGAACTCATTCAATTCAAAAACCCAATGGTGTCCTTGATCTTGATTAGCATTTTTTTGATATTAATTGTTTCAATTCCAAAATAAAGTGTCCCCCCTATCATTTCTGGTAAGCAAGGCTCCCTTTGTGGTTCCAAACACACGTTTTCATAAAGTGATCATGAAATGAACATTTGTGGTTAAACTACCTAGTATATTAATTAAAACATACAAGTCTAAACACACCTTTAATAACTCTAAATGTCTTTACTTCCATCAACCAAATGAGTCATTCATCTTGGATTGCTTTTTGTACTAATGTTAAGTGGTTTAATCCCCAAATGCTGAGACTTTCTAAAGTCATCTTGGTAATCATACTCCTCTTTTTGTTCCAAGGACTATTTTTCATGCAATGACCATGAAATTATCTTTGTGTCCTTTCTAAGAACAATATTCATTGCAAAACAATGTCCATGAACCATTTATACCATGAATTCATTCAATTCCAAAACCCAATGGTGTCCTTGAACTTGATTAGCATTTTTTTGATATTAATTGTTTCAATTCCAAAATAAAGTGTCCCCCTATCATTTCTGGTATGCAAGGCTCCCTTTGTGGTTCCAAACACACGTTTTGATAAAGTGATCATGAAATGAACATTTGTGGTTAAACTACCTAGTTTATTAATTAAAACATACAAGTCTAAACACCTTTATAACTATAAATGTCTTTACTTCCATCAACCAAATGAGTCATTCATCTTGGATTGCTTTTTGTACTAATGTTAAGTGGTTTAATCCCTAAATAGTGAGACTTTCTAATGTCCTCATGGTAATCATGCTCCTCTTTTTGTTCCAAGGACTATTTTTCATGCAATGACCATGAAATTATCTTTGTGTCCTTTCTAAGAACAATATTCATTGCAAAACAATGTCCATGAACCATTTATACCATGAACTCATTCAATTCCAAAACCCAATGGTGTCCTTGATCTTGATTGAGCATTTTTTGATATTAATTGTTTCAATTCCAAAATAAAGTGTCCCCCTATCATTTCTGGTAAGCAAGGCTCCCTTTGTGGTTCCAAACACACGTTTTCATAAAGTGATCATGAAATGAACATTTGTGGTTAAACTACCTAGTATATTAATTTAAAACATACAAGTCTAAAAACACCTTTTATAACTCTAAATGTCTTTACTTCCATCAACCAAATGAGTCATTCATCTTGGATTGCTTTTTGTACTAATGTTAAATGGTTTTAATCCCAAAATACTGAGACTTTCTAATGTCCTCATGGTAATCATGCTCCTCTTTTTGTTCCAAGGACTATTTTTCATGCATGCATGACCATGAAATTATCTTTGTGTCCTTTCTAAGAACAATATTCATTGCAAAACAATGTCCATGAACCATTTATACCATGAATTCATTCAATTCCAAAACCCAATGGTGTCCTTGATCTTGATTAGCATTTTGATTTG
Organism: Ceriops zippeliana; assembly: GCA_037897445.1. Taxonomy (NCBI): domain Eukaryota; kingdom Viridiplantae; phylum Streptophyta; class Magnoliopsida; order Malpighiales; family Rhizophoraceae; genus Ceriops; species Ceriops zippeliana. Next base: position 15,717 of record JBAPLH010002062.1, read on the forward strand.
ATATTAATTTTTTCAATTCCAAAATAAGGTGTCCCCCCTATCATTTTTGGTAAGCAAGGCTCCATTTGTGGTTCCAAACCCACGTTTTGATAAAGTTATCATGAAACAAACATTTGTGGTTAAACTACCTAGTTTATTAATTAAAAGATACAAGTCTAAACACCTTTTAAAACTCTAAATGTCTTTACTTCCATCAACCAAATGATTCATTCATCTTGGATTGCTTTTTGTACTAATGTTAAGTGGTTTAATCCCGTAAATACTGTGACTTTCTAATGTCCTCATGGTAATCATGCTCCTCTTTTTGTTCCAAGGACTATTTTTCATGCAATGACCATGAAATTATCTCTGTGTCCTTTTCTAAGAAACAATATTCATTGCAAAACAAATGTCCATGAACCATTTTATACCATGAACTCATTCAATTCCAAAACCCAATTTTGTCCTTGATCTTGATTTAGCATTTTTTTGATATTAATTGTTTCAATTCCAAAATAAAGTGTCCCCCCCCTATCATTTCTGGTAAGCAAGGCTCCCTTTGTGGTTCCAAACACACGTTTTCATAAAGTGATCATGAAATGAACATTTGTGGTTAAACTACCTAGTATATTAATTAAAACATACAAGTCTAAACACCATTAAAACTCTAAATGTCTTTACTTTCCATCAACCAAATGAGTCATTCATCTTGGATTGCTTTTTTTACTACTAATGTTAAGTGGTTTAATCCCTAAATACTGTGACTTTCTAATGTCATCATGGTAATCATGCTCCTCTTTTTGTTCCAAGGACTATTTTTTTCATGCAATGACCATGAAATTATCTTTGTGTCCCTTTCTAAGAACAATATTCATTGCAAAACAATGTCCATGAACCATTTATACCATGAACTCATTCAATTCAAAAAACCCAATGTTGTCCTTGATCTTGATTAGCATTTTTTTGATATTAATTGTTTCAATGCCAAAATAAAGTGTCCCCCCTATCATTTCTGGTAAGCAAGGCTCCCTTTGTGGTTCCAAACACACGTTTTTCATAAAGTGATCATGAAATGAACATTTGTGGTTAAACTACCTAGTATATTAATTAAAACATACAAGTCTAAACACCTTATAAAACTCTAAATGTCTTTACTTCCATCAACCAAATGAGTCATTTATCTTGGGATTGCTTTTTTGTACAAATGTTAAGTGGTTTAATCCCCAAATGCTGAGACTTTCTAAAGTCATCTTGGTAATCTTACTCCTCTTTTTGTTCCAAAGGACTATTTTTCATGCAATGACCATGAAATTATCTTTGTGCCCTTTCTAAGAACAATATTCATTGCAAAACAATGTCCATGAACCATTTATACCATAAATTCATTCAATTCCAAAACCCAATGGTGTCCTTGATCTTGATTAGCATTTTTTTGATATTAATTGTTTCAATTCCAAAATAAAGTGTCCCCCCTATCATTTCTGGTAAGCAAGGCTCCCTTTGTGGTTCCAAACACACGTTTTTGATAAAGTGATCATGAAATGAACATTTTGTGGTTAAACTACCTAGTTTATTAATTAAAAACATACAAGTCTAAACACCTTTATAACTTTAAATGTCTTTACTTCCATCAACCAAATGAGTCATTCATCTTGGATTGCTTTTTGTACTAATGTGTTAAGTGGTTTAATCCCTAAATAGTGAGACTTTCTAATGTCCTCATGGTAATCATGCTCCTCTTTTTGTTCCACAGGACTATTTTTCATGCAATGACCATGAAATTATCTTTGTGTCCTTTCTAAGAACAA
>JBAPLH010002063.1:0-28899 GCA_037897445.1 Ceriops zippeliana
GTGATATTAAAATTTATGGCTAAATTACACAGTATATTAATTAAAACAAACATGTCGACGCGTAATTGAAAATCTAAATGTGTTTTGTTCCATCACACAAAGGAGTCATTCATCCTAATTTGCACTTCGTACTAATGTGGATTGGGTTATTACCTAAATAATGAGACTTTATATACACTACATGCTAATCAGGATCCCTTTGTTGTTACAAGCACTATCTTTCTTGCAATGACTACGAAATTTATTTTTTGTCTCCTTATTAACAATTATATTCATCAAGAAAAGAATGTCCATATCTATACAATTCATTCAATACTAACAAATAATGGCGTCGATAATCATGATTAGGGTTTCTTATTGAAGTAAATTGGTTGATTTTTAAAATAATGAATCCCTCACAAAATTTGTGGTTTGGAAGACTTGCCTTTTGGTTCCAAACACTCTTTTTCACATAATCATCATGAAATTAAAATTTATGGCTAAATTACACAGTATATTAATTAAAACAAACATGTCGACGCATAATTGAAAATCTAGATGTGTTTAGTTCCATCACACAAAGGAGTCATTCCACCTAATTTGCACTTTGTTCTAATGTGAATTGGGTTATTACCTAAATAATGAGACTTTTTATACACTACATGCTAATCAGGATCCCTTTGTTGTTACAAGCACTATCTTTCTCGCAATGACTACGAAATTTATTTTTTGTCTCCTTATTAACAACTATATTCATCAAGAAAAGAATGTCCATATCTATACAATTCATTCAATACTAACAAATAATGCAGTCTATAATCTTGATTAGGGTTTCTTATTGAAGTAAATTGGTTGATTTTGAAAATAATGAATCCATCACAAAATTTGTGGTTTGGAAGACTTGCCTTTTGGTTCCAACCACTCTTTTTCACACAATCATCATGAAATTAAAATTTATGGCTAAATTACACAGTATATTAATTAAAACAAACATTTCAACGCATAATTGAAAATCTAAATGTGTTTAGTTCCATCACAGAAAGGAGTCATTCCTCCTAATTTGCAGTTCGTTCTAATGTGAATTGGGTTATTACCTAAATAATGAGACTTTATATTCACTACATGCTAATTGGGATCCCATTGTTGTTACAAGCACTGTCTTTCTTGCAATGATTACAAAATTATCTTTTGTCTCCTTATTAACAACTATATTCATCAAGAAAACAATGTCCATATCTATACAATTCATTCAATACTAACAAATAATGCAGTCAGTAATCTTGATTAGGGTTTCTTATTGAACTAAATTGGTTGACTTTTAAAATAATGAATCCCTCACAAAATTTGTGGTTTGGAAGACGTGCCTTTTGGTTCCAAACACTCTTTTTCACACAATCATCATGAAATTAAAATTTATGGCTAAATTACACAGTATATTAATTAAAACAAACATGTCGACGCATAATTGAAAATCTAGATGTGTTTAGTTCCATCACACAAAGGAGTCATTCCTCCTAATTTGCACTTCGTTCTAATGTGAATTGGGTTATTACCTAAATAATGAGACTTTATATTCACTACATGCTAATTGGGATCCCATTGTTGTTACAAGCACTGTCTTTCTTGCAATGATTACAAAATTATCTTTTGTCTCCTTATTAACAACTATATTCATCAAGAAAACAATGTCCATATCTATACAATTCATTCAATACTAACAAATAATGCAGTCAGTAATCTTGATTAGGGTTTCTTATTGAACTAAATTGGTTGACTTTTAAAATAATGAATCCCTCACAAAATTTGTGGTTTGGAAGACGTGCCTTTTGGTTCCAAACACTCTTTTTCACACAATCATCATGAAATTAAAATTTATGGCTAAATTACACAGTATATTAATTAAAACAAACATGTCGACGCATAATTGAAAATCTAGATGTGTTTAGTTCCATCACACAAAGGAGTCATTCCTCCTAATTTGCACTTCGTTCTAATGTGAATTGGGTTATTACCTAAATAATGAGACTTTATATTCACTACATGCTAATTGGGATCCCTTTGTTGTTACAAGCACTGTCTTTCATGCAATGATTATGAAATTATCTTTTGTCTGCTTATTAACAACTATACTCATAAAGAAATCAATGTCTATATCTAAACAATTCATTCAATACTATCAAACAATGGGGTCCATAATTTGATTAGGGTTTCTGATTAATTTGAATTGGTTGATTTTTTGAATAATGAATCCCTCACAATATTTCTACTTTGCAAGACTTGTATTTTGTTTCCATACACTCTGTTTCACACAATGATCATGAAATTAAAATTTATGGCTAAATTACACGGTATATTAATTAAAACAAACATGTCGACGCATAATTGAAAATCTCAAAGTGTGTACTTCCATCACACAAAGGAGTCATTCCTCCTAATTTGCACTTCGTACCAATGTGCATTGGGTTATTACCTAAATAATGTGACTTTATATACACTACATGCTATTCAGGATACCTTTGTTGTTACAACCACTATCTTTCTTGCAATGACTATGAAATTATCTTTTGTCTCCTTATTAACAACTATATTCATCAACAAAACAATGTCCATATCTATACAATTCATTCAATACTAACAAATAATGGCGTCGATAATCATGATTAGGGTTTCTTATTGTAGTAAATGGGTTGATTTTTAAAATAATGAATCGGTCACAAAATTTCTGGTTTGGAAGACTTGTATTTTGTTTCGAAATACTCTTTTTCACACAATCATCGTGATATTAAAATTTATGGCTCAATTACACAGTATATTAATTAAAACAAACATGTCGACGCGTAATTGAAAATCTAAATGTGTTTTGTTCCATCACACAAAGGAGTCATTCATCCTAATTTGCACTTCGTACTAATGTGGATTGGGTTATTACCTAAATAATGAGACTTTATATACACTACATGCTAATCAGGATCCCTTTGTTGTTACAAGCACTATCTTTCTTGCAATGACTACGAAATTTATTTTTTGTCTCCTTATTAACAATTATATTCATCAAGAAAAGAATGTCCATATCTATACAATTCATTCAATACTAACAAATAATGGCGTCGATAATCATGATTAGGGTTTCTTATTGAAGTAAATTGGTTGATTTTTAAAATAATGAATCCCTCACAAAATTTGTGGTTTGGAAGACTTGCCTTTTGGTTCCAAACACTCTTTTTCACATAATCATCATGAAATTAAAATTTATGGCTAAATTACACAGTATATTAATTAAAACAAACATGTCGACGCATAATTGAAAATCTAGATGTGTTTAGTTCCATCACACAAAGGAGTCATTCCTCCTAAATTGCACTTCGTTCTAATGTAAATTGGGTTATTACCTAAATAATGAGACTTTATATTCACTACATGCTAATTGGGATCCCTTTGTTGTTACAAGCACTGTCTTTCTTGCAATGATTATGAAATTATCTTTTGTCTCCTTATTAACAACTATACTCATCAAGAAAACAATGTCTATATCTAAACAATTCATTCAATACTATCAAACAATGGGGTCCATAATTTGATTAGGGTTTCTGATTAATTTGAATTGGTTGATTTTTTGAATAACGAATCCCTCACAATATTTCTACTTTGCAAGACTTGTATTTTGTTTCCATACACTCTGTTTCACACAATTATCATGAAATGAAAATTTATGGCTAAATTACACACTATATTAATTAAAACAAATATGTCGACGCATATTTGAAAATCTCAATGTGTGTACTTCCATCACACAAAGAAGTCATTCCTCCTAATTTGCACTTCGTACTAATGTGAATTGGGTTATTACCTAAATAATGTGACTTTATATTCACTACATGCTATACAGGATACCTTTGTCGTTACAACCACTATCCTTCTTGCAATGACTATGAAATTATCTTTTGTCTCCTTATTAACAACTATATTCATCAACAAAACAATGTCCATATCTATACAATTCATTCAATACTAACAAATAATGGCGTCAATAATCATGATTAGGGTTTCTTATCGTAGGAAATGGGTTGATTTTTAAAATAATGAATCGGTCACAAAATTTCAGGTTTGGAAGACTTGTCTTTTGTTTCGAAATACTCTTTTGCACACAATCATCGTGATATTAAAATTTATGACTAAATTACACATGATATTAATTAAAACAAACATGTGGACGCATAATTGAAAATCTCAATGTGTTTAGTTCCATCACACAAAGGAGTCATTCCTCCTAATTTGCACTTCGTTCTAATATGAATTGGGTTATTACCTAAATAATGAGACTTTATATTCACTACATGCTAATTGGGATACCTTTGTTGTTACATGCACTGTCTTTCTTGCAATGATTATCAAATTATCTTTTCTCTCCTTATTAACAACTATACTCATCAAGAAAACAATGTCTATATCTAAACAATTCATTCGATATCAAACAATAGGGTCCATAATTTGATTAGGGTTTCTGATTAATTTGAATTGGTTGATTTTTTTAATAACGAATCCCTCACAATATTTCTGCTTTGCAAGATTTGTATTTTGTTTCCATACACTCTGTTTCACACAATTATCCTCAAATTAAAATTTATGGCTAAATTACACAATATATTAATTAAAACAAACATGTCAACGCATAATTGAAAATCTCACTGTGCTTTCTTCCATCACACAAAGGAGTCATTCCTCCTAATTTGCAGTTTGTACCAATGTGCATAGGGTTATTACCTAAATAATGTGACTTTATATTCACTACATGATATTCAGGATACCTTTGTTGTTACAACCACTATCTTTGACAATGAAATTATCTTTTGTCTCCTTATTAACAACTATATTCATCAACAAAACAATGTCCATATCTATACAATTCATTCAATACTAACAAATAATGGCGTCGATAATCATGATTAGGGTTTCTTATTGTAGTAAATGGGATGATTTTTGAAATAATGAATTGGTCACAAAATTTCTGGTTTGGAAGACTTGTGTTTTGTTTCGAAATACTATTTTTCACACAATCATCGTGATATTAAAATTTATGGCTAAATTACACAGTATATTAATTAAAACAAACATTTCGACGCATAATTGAAAATCTCAATGTGTGTACTTCCATCACACAAAGGAGTCATTCCTCCTAATTTGCACTTCGTACCAATGTGCATTGGGTTATTACCTAAATAATGTGACTTTATATTCACTACATGCTATTCAGGATACCTTTGTTGTTACAACCACTATCTTTCTTGCAATGACTATGAAATTATCTTTTGTCTCCTTATTAACAACTATATTCATCAACAAAACAATGTCCATATCTATACAATTCATTCAATACTAACAAATAATGGCGTCGATAATCATGATTAGGGTTTCTTATTGTAGTAAATGGGTTGATTTTTAAAATAATGAATCGGTCACAAAATTTCTGGTTTGGAAGACTTGTCTTTTGTTTCGAAATACTCTTTTTCACACAATCATGGTGATATTAAAATTTATGGCTAAATTACACTGTATATTAATTAAAACAAACATGTCGACGCATAAATGAAAATCTAAATGTGTTTTGTTTCATCACACAAAGGAGTCATTCCTCCTAATTTGCACTTCGTACTAATGTGAATTGGGTTGTTACCTAAATAATGTGACTTTATATTCACTACATGCTATTCAGGATACCTTTGTTGTTACAACCACTATCCTTCTTGCAATGACTATGAAATTATCTTTTGTCTCCTTATTAACAACTATATTCATCAACAAAACAATGTCCATATCTATACAATTCATTCAATACTAACAAATAATGGCATCGATAATCATGATTAGGGTTTCTTATTGTAGTAAATGGGTTGATTTTTAAAATAATGAATCGGTCACAAAATTTCTGGTTTGGAAGACTTGTCTTTTGTTTCGAAATACTCTTTTTCACACAATCATCGTGATATTAAAATTTATGGCTAAATTACACAGTATAGTAATTAAAACAAACATGTCGACGCATAAATGAAAATCTAAATGTGTTTTGTTTCATCACACAAAGGAGTCATTCCTCCTAATTTGCACTTCGTACTAATGTGGATTGGGTTATTACCTAAATAATGAGACTTTATATACACTACATGCTAATCAGGATCCCCTTGTTGTTACAAGCACTATCTTTCTTGCAATGACTACGAAATTTATTTTTTGTCTCCTTATTAACAACTATATTCATCAAGAAAAGAATGTCCATATCTATACAATTCATTCAATACTAACAAATAATGCAGTCTATAATTTTGATTAGGGTTTCTTATTGAAGTAAATTGGTTGATTTTTAAAATAATGGATCCCTCACAAAATTTGTGGTTTGGAACACTTGCCTTTTGGTTCCAAACACTCTTTTTCACACAATCATCATGAAATTAAAATTTATGGCTAAATTACACAATATATTAATTAAAACAAACATGTGGACGGATAATTGAAAATCTAAATGTGTTTAGTTCCATCACACAAAGGAGTCATTCCTCCTAATTTGCAGTTCGTTCTAATGTGAATTGGGTTATTACCTAAATAATGAGACTTTATATTCACTACATGCTTATTGGGATCCCTTTGTTGTTACAAGCACTGTCTTTCTTGCAATGATTATGACATTATCTTTTGTCTCCTTATTAACAACTATAATCATCAAGAAAACAATGTCTATATCTAAACAATTCATTCAATACTATCAAACAATGGTGTCCATAATTTGATTAGGGTTTCTGATTAATTTGAATTGGTTGATTTTTTGAACAACGAATCCCTCACAATATTTCTACTTTGCAAGACTTGTATTTTGTTTCCATACACTCTGTTTCACACAATTATCTTGAAATTAAAATTTATGGCTAAATTACACAATATATTAATTAAAACAAACATGTCGACGCATAATTGAAAATTTCAATGTGTGTACTTCCATCACACAAAGAAGTCATTCCTCCTAATTTGCACTTCGTACTAATGTGAATTGGGTTATTACCTAAATAATGTGACTTTATCTTCACTACATGCTATTGAGGATACCTTTGTCGTGACAACCACTATCCTTCTTGCAATGACTATGAAATTATCTTTTGTCTCCTTATTAACAACTATATTCATCAACAAAACAATGTCCATATCTACACAATTCATTCAATATTAACAAATAATGGCGTCAATAATCATGATTAGGGTTTCTTATTGTAGTAAATGGGTTGATTTTTAAAATAATGAATCGGTCACAAAATTTCTGGTTTGGAAGACTTGTCTTTTGTTTCGAAATACTCTTTTTCACACAATCATCGTGATATTAAAATTTATGGCTAAATTACACAGTATATTAATTAAAACAAACATGTCGATGCATAATTGAAAATCTAAATGTGTTTAGTTCCATCACACAAAGGAGTCATTCCTCCTAATTTGCACTTCGTACTAATGTAAAATAGGGTTATTACCAAAATAATGAGACTTTTTATACACTACATGCTAATCAGGATCCCTTGGTTGTTACAAGGACTATCTTTCTTACAATGACTACCAAATTTATTTTTTGTCTCCTTATTAACAACTATATTGATCAAGAAAACAATGTCCATATCTACACAATTCATTCAATACTAACAAATAATGCAGTCTGTAATCTTGATTAGGGTTTCTTATTGAAGTAAATTGGTTGATTTTTAAAATAATGAATCCCTCACAAAATTTGTGGTTTGGAAGACTTGGCTTTTGGTTCCAAACACTCTTTTTCACACAATCATCATGAAATTAAAATTTATGGCTAAATTACAGAGTATATTAATTAAAACAAACATGTCGACGCATAATTGAAAATCTAGATGTGTTTAGTTCCATCAGACAAAGGAGTCATTCCTCCTAATTTGCACTTCGTTCTAATGTGAATTTGGTTATTACCTAAATAATGAGACGTTTTATTCACTACATGCTAATTGGGATCCTGTTGTTATTACAAGCATTGTCTTTCTTGCAATTATTATGAAATTATCTTTTGACTCCTTATTAACAACTATAATCATCAAGAAAACAATGTCTATATCTAAACAATTCATTCAATACTATCAAACAACGGGGTCCATAATTGGATTAGGGTTTATGATTAATTTGAATTGGTTGATTTTTTGAATAACGAATCCCTCACAATATTTATACTTTGCAACACTTGTATTTTGTTTCCATACACCCTTTTTCACACAATTATCATGAAATTAAAATTTATGGCTAGATTACACAATATATTAATTAAAACACACATGTCGACGCATAATTGAAAATCTCAATGTGTGTACTTCCATCACACAAAGAAGTCATTCCTCCTAATTTGCACTTCGTACTAATGTGAATTGGGTTATCACCTAAATAAAGTGACTTTATATTCACTACATGCTATTCAGGATACCTTTGTTGTTACAAGCACTATCCTTCTTGCAATGTGTAGGAAATTATCTTTTGTCTCCTTATTAACAACTATATTCATCAACAAAACAAAGTCCATATCTATAAAATTCATTCAATACTAACAAATAATGGCGTCGATAATCATGATTAGGGTTTCTTATTGTAGTAAATGGGTTGATTTTTAAAATAATGAATCGGTCACAAAATTTCTGGTTTGGAAGACTTGTCTTTTGTTTCAAAATACTCTTTTTCACGCAATCATCGTGATATTATAATATATGACTAAATTACACAGTATATTAATTAAAACAAACATGTCGACGCATAATTGAAAATCTAAATGTGTTTTGTTCCATCACACAAAGGAGTCATTCCTCCTAATTTGCACTTCGTTCTAATGTGAATTGGGTTATTACCTAAATAATGAGACTTTATATTCACTACATGCTAATTGGGATCCCTTTGTTGTTACAAGCACTGTCTTTGTTGCTATGATTATGAAATTAACTTTTGTCTCCTTATTAACAACTATACTCATCAAGAAAACAATGTCTATATCTAAACAATTCATTCAATACTATCAAACAATGGGGTCCATAATTTGATTAGTGTTTCTGATTAATTTGAATTGGTTGATTTTTTCAATAATGAATCCCTCACAATATTTCTACTTTACAAGACTTGTATTTTGTTTCCATACACTCTGTTTCACACAATTATCATGAAATTAAAATTTATGGCTAAATTACACAGTATATTAATTAAAACAAACATGTCGACGCATAATTGAAAATCTCAATGTGTGTACTTCCATCACACAAAGGAGTCATTCCTCCTAATTTGCACTTCGTACTAATGTGAATTGGGTTATTACCTAAATAATGTGACTTTATATTCACTACATGCTATTCAGGATACCTTTGTCGTTACAACCACTATCTTTCTTGCAATGACTATGAAATTATCTTTTGTCTCCTTATTAACAACTACATTCATTAACAAAACAATGTCCATATCTATACAATTCATTCAATACTAACAAATAATGGCATCGATAATCATGATTAGGGTTTCTTATTGTAGTAAATGGGTTGATTTTTAAAATAATGAATCGGTCACAAAATTTCTGGTTTGGAAGACTTGTCTTTTGTTTCGAAATACTCGTTTTCACACAATCATCGTGATATTAAAATTTATGACTGAATTACACAGTATATTAATTAAAACAAACATGTTGACGCATAATTGAAAATCTAAATCTGTTTTGTTCCATCACACAAAGGAGTCCTTCCTCCTAATTTGCACTTCGTACTAATGTGAATTGGGTTATTACCTAAATAATGAGACTTTATATACACTACATGCTAATCAGGATCCCTTTGTTGTTACAAGCACTATCTTTCTTGTATTGACTACGAAATTTATTTTTTGTCTCCTTATTAACAACTATATTCATCAAGAAAACAATGTCCATATCTATACAATTCATTCAATACTAACAATTAATGCAGTCTATAATCTTGATTAGGGTTTCTTATTGAAGTAAATTGGTAGATTTTTAAAATAATGAATCCCTCACAAAATTTGTGGGTTGGAAGACTTGCCTTTTGGTTCCGAACACTCTTTTTCACACAATCATCATGAAATTAAAATTATTGGCTAAATTACACAGTATATTAATTAAAACAAACATGTCGACGCATAATTGAAAATCTAAATGTGTTTTGTTCCATCACACAAAGGAGTCATTCCTCCTAATTTGCACTTCGTACTAATGTGAATTGGGTTCTTACCAAAATAAGGAGACTTTTTATACACTACATGCTAATCAGGATCCCTTTGTTGTTACAAGTACTATCTTTCTTGCAATGACTACGAAATTTATTTTTTGTCTCCTTATTAAAAACTATATTCATCAAGAAAACAATGTCCATATCTATACAATTCATTCAATACTAACAAATAATGTAGTCTGTAATCTTGATTAGGGTTTCTTATTGAAGTAAATTGGTTGATTTTTAAAATAATGAATCCCTCACAAAATTTGTGGTTTGGAAGACTTGGCTTTTGGTTCCAAACACTGTTTTTCACACAATCATCATGAAATTAAAATTTATGGCTACATTACACAGTATATTAATTAAAACAAACATGTCGATGCATAATTGAAAATCTAAATGTGTTTTGTTCCATCTCACAAAGGAGTCATTCCTCCTAATTTGCACTTCATACTAATGTGAATTGGATTATTACCAAAATAATGAGACTTTTTATACACTACATGCTAATCAGGATCCCTTTGTTGTTACAAGGACTATCGTTCTTACAATGACTACGAAATTTATTTTTTGTCTCCTTATTAACAACTATATTGATCAAGAAAAAAATGTCCATATCTACACAATTCATTCAATACTAACAAATAATGCAGTCTATAATCTTGATTAGGTTTTCTCATTGAAGTAAATTGGTTTATTTTTAAAATAATGAATCCCTCACAAAATTTGTGGTTTGGAAGACTTGGCTTTTGGTTCCAAACACTCTTTTTCACACAATCATCATGAAATTAAAATTTATGGCTAAATTACACAGTATATTAATTAAAACAAACATGTCGACGCATAATTGAAAATCTAGATGTGTTTAGTTCCATCAGACAAAGGAGTCATTCCTCCTAATTTGCACTTCGTTCTAATGTGAATTTGGTTATTACCTAAATAATGAGACTTTATATTCACTACATGCTAATTGGGATCCTGTTGTTATTACAAGCACTGTCTTTCTTGCAATTATTATGAAATTATCTTTTATCTCCTTATTAACAACTATACTCATCAAGAAAACAATGTCGATATCTAAACAATTCATTCAATACTATCAAACAACGGGGTCCATAATTGGGTTAGGGTTTATGATTAATTTGAATTGGTTGATTTTTTGAATAACGAATCCCTCACAATATTTATACTTTGCAACACTTGTATTTTGTTTCCATACACCCTTTTTCACACAATTATCATGAAATTAAAATTTATGGCTAGATTACACAATATATTAATTAAAACACACATGTCGACGCATAATTGAAAATCTAGATGTGTTTAGTTCCATCACACAAAGGAGTCATTCCTCCTAATTTGCACTTCGTTCTAATGTGAATTTGGTTATTACCTAAATAATGAGACTTTATATTCACTACATGCTAATTGGGATCCTGTTGTTGTTACAAGCACTGTCTTTCTTGCAATTATTATGAAAATATCTTTTGTCTCCTTATTAACAAATATACTCATCAAGAAAACAATGTCTATATCTAAACAATTCATTCAATACTATCAAACAATGGGGTCCATAATTCGATTAGGGTTTCTGATTAATTTGAATTGGTTGATTTTTTGAATAACGAATCCCTCACAATATTTCTACTTTGCAACACTTGTATTTTGTTTCCATACACCCTTTTTCACACAATTATCATGAAATTAAAATTTATGGCTAGATTACACAATATATTAATTAAAACACACATGTCGACGCATAATTGAAAATCTCAATGTGTGTACTTCCATCACACAAAGAAGTCATTCCTCCTAATTTGCACTTCGTACTAATGTGAATTCGGTTATCACCTAAATAATGTGACTTTATATTCACTACATGCTATTCAGGATACCTTTGTTGTTACAAGCACTATCTTTCTTGCAATGACTAGGAAATTATCTTTTGTCTCCTTATTCACAACTATCTTCATCAACAAAACAAAGTCCATATCTATACAATTCATTCAATACTTACAAATAATGGCGTCGATAATCGTGATTAGGGTTTCTTATTGTAGTAAATGGGTTGATTTTTAAAATAATGAATCGGTCACAAAATTTCTGGTTTGGAAGACTTGTCTTTTGTTTCAAAATAGTCTTTTTCACGCAATCATCGTGATTTTATAATATATGACTAAATTACACAGTATATTAATTAAAACAAACATGTCGACGCATAATTGAAAATCTAAATGTGTTTTGTTCCATCACACAAAGGAGTCATTCCTCCTAATTTGCACTTCGTTCTAATGTGAATTGGGTTATTACCTAAATAATGAGACTTTATATTCACTACATGCTAATTGGGATCCCTTTGTTGTTACAAGCACTGTCCTTCTTGCAATGATTATGAAATTATCTTTTGTCTCCTTATTAACAACTATACTCATCAAGAAAACAATGTCTATATCTAAACAATTCATTCAATACTATCAAACAATGGGGTCCATAATTTGATTAGTGTTTCTGATTAATTTGAATTGGTTGATTTTTTCAATAATGAATCCCTCACAATATTTCTACTTTACAAGACTTGTATTTTGTTTCCATACACTCTGTTTCACACAATTATCATGAAATTAAAATTTATGGCTAAATTACACAGTATATTAATTAAAACAAACATGTCGACGCATAATTGAAAATCTCAATGTGTGTACTTCCATCACACAAAGGAGTCATTCCTCCTAATTTGCACTTCGTACTAATGTGAATTGGGTTATTACCTAAATAATGTGACATTATATTCACTACATGCTATTCAGGATACCTTTGTTGTTACAACCACTATCTTTCTTGCAATGACTATGAAATTATCTTTTGTCTCCTTATTAACAACTATATTCATTAACAAAACAATGTCCATATCTATACAATTCATTCAATACTAACAAATAATGGCGTCGATAATCATGATTAGGGTTTCTTATTGTAGTAAATGGGTTGATTTTTAAAATAATGAATCGGTCACAAAATTTCTGGTTTGGAAGACTTGTCTTTTGTTTCGAAATACTCTTTTTCACACAATCATCGTGATATTAAAATCTATGACTGAATTACACAGTATATTAATTAAAACAAACATGTCGACGCATAATTGAAAATCTAAATCTGTTTTGTTCCATCACAGAAAGGAGTCATTCCTCCTAATTTGCACATCGTACTAATGTGAATTGGGTTATTACCTAAATAATGAGACTTTATATACACTGCATGCTAATCAGGATCCCTTTGTTGTTACAAGCACTATCTTTCTTGTATTGACTACGAAATTTATTTTTTGTCTCCTTATTAACAACTATATTCATCAAGAAAACAATGTCCATATCTATACAATTCATTCAATACTAACAATTAATGCAGTCTATAATCTTGATTAGGGTTTCTTCTTGAAATAAATTGGTTGATTTTTAAAATAATGAATCCCTCACAAAATTTGTAGGTTGGAAGACTTGCCTTTTGGTTCCAAACACTCTTTTTCACACAATCATCATGAAATTAAAATTTATCGCTAAATTACACAGTATATTAATTAAAACAAACATGTGGAAGCATAATTGAAAATCTAAATGTGTTTTGTTCCATCACACAAAGGAGTCATTCCTCCTAATTTGCACTTCGTACTAATGTGAAGTAGGTTATTACCTAAATAATGAGACTTTATATACACTAAATGTAATCAGGATCCCTTTGTTGTTACAAGCATTATCTTTCTTGTATTGACTATGAAATTTATTTTTTGTCTCCTTATTAACAAGTATATTCATCAAGAAAACAATGTCCATATCTATACAATTCATTCAATACTAACAATTAATGCAGTCTATAATCTTGATTAGGGTTTCTTATTGAAGTAAATTGGTTGATTTTTAAAATAATGAATCCCTCACAAAATTTGTGGGTTGGAAGACTTGCCTTTTGGTTCCAAACTCTCTTTTTCACACAATCATCATGAAATTAAAATTTATGGCTAAATTACACAGTATATTAATTAAAACAAACATGTGGAAGCATAATTGAAAATCTAAATGTGTTTTGTTCCATCACACAAAGGAGTCATTCCTCCTAATTTGCACTTCGTACTAATGTGAATTGGGTTATTACCAAAATAATGAGACTTTTTATACACTACATGCTAATCAGGATCCCTTTGTTGTTACAAGCACTATCTTTCTTGCAATGACTACGAAATTTATTTTTTGTCTCCTTATTAACAACTATATTCATCAAGAAAACAATGTCCATATCTATAGAATTCATTCAATATTAACAAATAATGCAGTCTGTAATCTTGATTAGGGTTTCTTATTGAAGTAAATTGGTTGATTTTTAAAATAATGAATCCCTCACAAAATTTGTGGTTTGGAAGACTTGGCTTTTGGTTCCAAACACTTTTTTTCACACAATCATCATGAAATTAAAATTTATGGCTACATTACACAGTATATTAATTAAAACAAACATGTGGATGCATAATTGAAAATCTAAATGTGTTTAGTTCCATCACACACAGGAGTCATTCCTCCTAATTTGCACTTCATTCTAATGTGAATTGGGTTATTACCTAAATAATGTGACTTTATATTCACTACATGCTATTTAGGATACCTTTGTCGTTACAACCACTATCTTACTTGCAATGACTAGGAAATTATCTTTTGTCTCCTTATTAACAACTATATTCATTAACAAAAGAATGTCCATAACTATACATTTCATTCAATACTAACAAATAATGGCGTCGATAATCATGATTAGGGTTTCTTATTGTAGTAAATGGGTTGATTTTTAAAATAATGAATCGGTCACAAAATTTCTGGTTTGGAAGACTTGCCTTTTGTTTCGAAATACTCTTTTTCACACAATCATCGTGATATTAAAATTCATGACTAAATTACACAGTATATTAATTAAAACAAATATGTCGACGCATAATTGAAAATCTAAATCTGTTTTGTTCCATCACATAAAGGAGTCATTCCTCCTAATTTGCACTTCGTACTAATGTGAATTGGGTTATTACATAAATAATGAGACTTTATATACACTACATGCTAATCAGGATCCCTTTGTTGTTACAAGCACTATCTTTCTTGCAATGACTACGAAATTTATTTTTTGTCTCCTTATTAACAACTATATTCAACAAGAAAGCAATGTCCATATCTATACAATTCATTCAATATTAACAAATAATGCAGTCTGTAATCTTGATTAGGGTTTCTTATTGAAGTAAATTGGTTGATTTTTAAAATAATGAATCCCTCACAAAATTTGTGGTTTGGAAGACTTGGCTTTTGGTTCCAAACACTTTTTTTCACACAATCATCATGAAATTAAAATTTATGGCTACATTACACAGTATATTAATTAAAACAAACTTGTGGATGCATAATTGAAAATCTAAATGTGTTTAGTTCCATCACACACAGGAGTCATTCCTCCTAATTTGCACTTCATTCTAATGTGAATTGGGTTATTACCTAAATACTGTGACTTTATATTCACTACATGCTATTCAGGATACCTTTGTCGTTACAACCACTATCTTACTTGCAATGACTAGGAAATTATCTTTTGTCTCCTTATTAACAACTATATTCATTAACAAAAGAATGTCCATAACTATACATTTCATTCAATACTAACAAATAATGGCGTCGATAATCATGATTAGGGTTTCTTATTGTAGTAAATGGGTTGATTTTTAAAATAATGAATCAGTCACAAAATTTCTGGTTTCGAAGACTTGTCTTTTGTTTCGAAATACTCTTTTTCACACAATCATCGTGATATTAAAATTCATGACTAAATTACACAGTATATTAATTAAAACAAATATGTCGATGCATAATTGAAAATCTAAATCTGTTTTGTTCCATCACACAAAGGAGTCATTCCTCCTAATTTTCACATCGTACTAATGTGAATTGGGTTATTACCTAAATAATGAGACTTTATATACACTACATGCTAATCAGGATCCCTTTGTTGTTACAAGCACTATCTTTCTTGTATTGACTACGAAATTTATTTTTTGTCTCCTCATTAACAACTATATTCATCAAGAAAACAATGTTCATATCTATACAATTCATTCAATACTAACAATTAATGCAGTCTATAATCTTGATTAGGGTTTCTTATTGAAGTAAATTGGTTGATTTTCAAAATAGTGAATCCCTCACAAAATTTGTGGGTTGGAAGACTTGCCTTTTGGTTCCAAATAGACTTTTTCACACAATCATCATGAAATTAAAATTTATGGCTAAATTACACAGTATATTAATTAAAACAAACATGTGGAAGCATAATTGAAAATCTAAATGTGTTTTGTTCCATCACACAAAGGAGTCATTCCTCCTAATTTGCACTTCGTACTAATGTGAATTGGGTTATTACCAAAATAATGAGACTTTTTATACACAACATGCTAATCAGGATCCCTTTGTTGTTACAAGCACTATCTTTCTTGCAATGACTACGAAATTTATTTTTTGTCTCCTTATTAACAACTATATTCATCAAGAAAACAATGTCCATATATATACAATTCATTCAATACTAACAAACAATGGGGTCCATAATCTTGATAAGGGTTTCTTATTAATTTGAATTGGTTGATTTTTTGAATAACGAATCCCTCACAATATTTCTGCTTTCGAAGACTTGTATTTTGATTCCATACACTCTTTTTCACACAATTATCATGAAATTAAAATTTATGGCTAAATTGGACAGGATATTAATTAAAACCATCATGTCAATGCATAGTTGAAAATCTAAATGTGTTTAGTTCCATCACACAAATGAGTCATTCGGCCTAATTTGCACTTCGTACTAATGTTAATTGGGTTATTACCTAAATAATCACACTTCATATTCAGTACATGCTAATCAGGATCCCTTTGTTGTTACAAGCACTATCGTTCATGCAATGACTATGAAATTATCTTTTGTCTCCTTATTAATAACTATATTCAGCAAGAAAACAATGTCCATATCTATACAATTCATTCAATACTAATAAATAATGGGGTCCATAAACTTGATTAGGGTTTCTTATTGAAGTAAATTGGTTGATTTTTAAAATAATGAATCCCTCACAAAATTTCTGGTTTGGAAGACTTGTCTTTTGGTTCCAAACACTTTGTTTCACACAATCATCATGAAATTAAAATTTATGGCTAAATTACACAGTATATTAATTAAAACAAACATGTGGACGCATAATTGAAAATCTAAATGTGTTTTGTTCCATCACACAAAGGAGTCATTCCTCCTAATTTGCACTTTGTACTAATGTGAATTGGGTTATTACCTAAATAATGAGACTTTTTTATACACTACATAGTAATCAGGATCCCTTTGTTGTTACAAGCACTATCTTTCTTGCAATGACTACGAAATTTATTTTTTGTCTCCTTATTAACAACTATATTCATCAAGAAAATAATGTCCATATCTATACAATTCATTCAATACTAACAAATAATGCAGTCTATAATCTTGATTAGGGTTTCTTATTGAAGTAATTTGGTTGATTTTTAAAATAATGAATCCCTCACAAAATTTGTGGTTTGGAAGACTTGCCTTTTGGTTCCAAACACTCTTTTTCACACAATCATCATGAAATTAGAAGTTATGGCTAAATTACACAGTATATTAATTAACACAAACATGTCGACGCATAATTGAAAATCTAAATATGTTTAGTTCCATCACACAAAGGAGTCATTCCTCCTAATTTGCACTTCGTTCTAATGTGAAGTGGGTTATTACATAAATAATGAGACTTTATATTCACTACATGCTAATTGGGATCCCTTTGTTGTTACAAGCACTGTCTTTCTTGCAATGATTATGAAATTATCTTTTGTCTCCTTATTAACAACTACATTCATTAACAAAACAATGTCCATATCTAAACAATTCATTCAATACTATCAAACAATGGGGTCCATAATTTGATTAGGGTTTCTGACTAATTTGAATTGGTTGATTTTTTGAATAACGAATCCCTCACAATATTTCTGCTTTGCAAGACTTGTATTTTGTTTCCATACACTCTGTTTCACACAATTATCATGAAATTAAAATTTATGGCTAAATTACACAGTATATTAATTACAACAAACATCTCGACGCATATTTGAAAATCTCAATGTGTTTAGTTCCATCACACAAAGGAGTCATTGGTCGTAATTTGCACTTCATACTAATGTGAATTATGTTATTACCTAAATAATGAGACTTTATATTCACTACATGCTATTCAGGATCCCTTTGTTGTTACAAGCACAATCTTTCTTGCAATGACTATGAAATTATCTTTTGTCTCCTTATTATCAACTATATTCATCAAGAAAACAATGTCCATATATATACAATTCATTCAATACTAACAAACAATGGGGTCCATAATCTTGATTAGGGTTTCTTATTAATTTGAATTGGTTGATTTTTTGAATAACGAATCCCTCACAATATTTCTGCTTTCGAAGACTTGCATTTTGATTCCATACACTCTTTCACACAATTATCATGAAATTAAAATTTATGTGGAAATTGGACAGTATATTAATTAAAACCAACATGTCGATGCATAATTGAAAATCTAAATGTGTTTATTTCCATCACACAAAGGAGTCATTAGGCCTAATTTGCACTTCGTACTAATGTGAATTAGGTTATTACCCAATGAATGAGAATTTATATTCACTGCATGCTATTCAGGATCCCTTTATTTTTACAAGCACAATCTTTCTTGCAATGACTATGAAATCATCTTTTGTCTCCTTATTATCAACTATATTCATCAAGAAAACAATGTCCATATATATACAATTCATTCAATACTAAACAACAATGGGGTCCATAATCTTGATTAGGGTTTCTTATTAATTTGAATTGGTTGATTTTTTGGATAACGAATCCCTCACAATATTTCTGCTTTCGAAGACTTGTATTTTGATTCCATACACTCTTTTTCACACAATTATCATGAAATTAAAATTTATGGCTAAATTGGACAGTATATTAATTAAAACCATCATGTCAATGCATAGTTGAAAATATCAATGTGTTTAGTTCCATCACACAAATGAGTCATTCGGCCTAATTTGCGCTTCGTACTAATGTCAATTGGGTTATTACCTAAATAATGAGACTTTATATTCAGTACATGCTAATCAGGATCCCTTTGTTGTTACAAGCACTATCGTTCATGCAATGACTATGAAATTATCTTTTGTCTCCTTATTAATAACTATATTCAGCAAGAAAACAATGTCCATATCTATAAAATTCATTCAATACTAATAAATAATGGGGTCCATAAACTTGATTAGGGTTTCTTATTGAAGTAAATTGGTTGATTTTTAAAATACTGAATGCCTCACAAAATTTCTAGTTTGGAAGACTTGTCTTTTGGTTCCAAACACTTTGTTTCACACAATCATCATGAAATTAAAATTTATGGCTAAATTACACAGTATAATAATTAAAACAAACATGTGGACGCATAATTGAAAATCTCAATGTGTTTTGTTCCATCACACAAAGGAGTCATTCCTCCTAATTTGCACTTTGTACTAATGTGAATTGGGTTATTACCTAAATAATGAGACTTTTTTATACACTACATAGTAATCAGGATCCCTTTGTTGTTACAAGCACTATCTTTCTTGCAATGACTACGAAATTTATTTTTTGTCTCCTTATTAACAACTATATTCATCAAGAAAATAATGTCTATATCTATACAATTCATTCAATACTAACAAATAATGCAGTCTATAATCTTGATTAGGGTTTCTTATTGAAGTAATTTGGTTGATTTTTAAAATAATGAATCCCTCACAAAATTTGTGGTTTGGAAGACTTGCCTTTTGGTTCCAAACACTATTGTTCACACAATCATCATGAAATTAGAAGTTATGGCTAAATTACACAGTATATTAATTAACACAAACATGTCGACGCATAATTGAAAATCTAAATGTGTTTAGTTCCATCACACAAAGGAGTCATTCCTCCTAATTTGCACTTCGTTCTAATGTGAAGTGGGTTATTACATAAATAATGAGACTTTATATTCACTACATGCTAATTGGGATCCCTTTGTTGTTACAAGCACGGTCTTTCTTGCAATGATTATGAAATTATCTTTTGTCTCCTTATTAACAACTATACTCATCGAGAAAACAATGTCTATATCTAAACAATTCATTCAATACTATCAAACAATGGGGTCCATAATTTGATTAGGGTCTCTGATTAATTTGAATTGGTTGATTTTTTGAATAACGAATCCCTCACAATATTTCTGCTTTTGAAGACTTGTATTTTGTTTCCATACACTCTGTTTCACACAATTATCATGAAATTAAAATTTATGGCTAAATTACACAGTATATTAATTACAACAAACATGTCGACGCATAATTGAAAATCTCAATGTGTTTAGTTCCATCACACAAAGGAGTCATTGCTCCTAATTTGCACTTCATACTAATGTGAATTGGGTTATTACCTAAATAATTAGACTTTATATTCACTACATGCTACTCAGGATCCCTTTGTTGTTACAAGCACAATCTTTCTTCCAATGACTATGAAATTATCTTTTGTCTCCTTATTATCAACTATATTCATCAAGAAAACAATGTCCATATATATACAATTCATTCAATACTAACAAACAATGGGGTCCATAATCTTGATTAGGGTTTCTTATTAATTTGAATAGGTTGATTTTTTGAATAACGAATCCCTCACAAAATTTGTGGTTTCGAAGACTTGTATTTTGGTTCCAACCACTCTTTTTCACACAATTATCATGAAATTAAAATTTATGGCTAAATTACACAGTATATTAATTAAAACAAACATCTCGACGCATAATTGAAAATCTAAATGTGTTTTGTTCCATCACACAAAGGAGTCATTCCTCCTAATTTTCACTTCGTTCTAATGTGAATTGGGTTATTACCTAAAAATGAGACTTTATATTCACTACATGCTATTCAGGATCCCTTTGTTGTTACAAGCACTATCTTTCATGCAATGACTATGAAATTATCTTTTGTCTCCTTATTAACAACTATATTCATCAACAAAACAATGAGTCCATAATCTTGATTAGGGTTTCTCATTAATTTGAATTGGTTGATTTTTTGAATAACGAATCCCTCACAATATTTCTGCTTTGCAAGACTTGTATTTTGTTCCCATACACTCTGTTTCACACAATTATCATGAAATTAAAATTTATGGCTAAATTACACAGTATATAAATTAAAAGAAACATGTCGACCCATAATTGAAAATCTAAATGTGTTTAGTTCCATCACACAAAGGAGTCATTCCTCCTAATTTGCACTTCGTACTAATGTGAATTGGGTTATTACCTAAATAATGTGACTTTATATTCACTACATGCTATTCAGGATCGCTTTGTTGTTACAAGCACTATCTTTCTTGCAATGACTGAAATTTAGTTTTTGTCTCCTTATTAACAAGTATATTCATCGAGAAAACAATGTCCATATCTATACAATTCATTCAATACTAAGATATAATGCGGTCTATAATCTTGATTAGGGTTTCTTACTGAAGTAAATTGGTTGATTTTTAAAATAATGAATCCCTCACAAAATTTGTGGTTTGGAAGACTTGCCTTTTGGTTCCAAACACTCTTTTTCACACAATCATCATGAAATTAAAATTTATGGCTAAATTACACGGTATATTAATTAAAACAAACATGTGGACCCATAATTGAAAATCTAAATGTGTTTTGTTCCATCACACAAAGGAGTCATTCCTCCTAATTTGCACTTCGTACTAATGTGAATTGGGTTATTACCTAAATAATGAGACTTTTAATACACGACATGCTAATCAGGATCCCTTTGTTGTTACAAGCACTATCTTTCTTGAAATGACTATTAAATTTATTTTTTGTCTACTTATTAACAACTATATTCATGAAGAAAACAATGTCCATATCTATACAATTCATTCAATACTAACAAATAATGCAGTCTATCATCTTGATTAGGGATTCTTATTGAAGTAAATTGGTTGATTTTGAAAATTGTGAATCCCTCACAAAATTTGTGGTTTCGAAGACTTGCCTTTTGGTTCCAACCACTCTTTTTCACACAATTATCATGAAATTAAAATTTATGGCTAAATTACACAGTATATTAATTAAAACAAACATCTCGACGCATAATTGAAAATCTAAATCTGTTTTGTTCCATCACACAAAGGAGTCATTCCTCCTAATTTGCACTTCGTTCTAATGTGAATTGGGTTATTACCTAAATAATGAGACTTTATATTCACTACATGCTATTCAGGATCCCTTTGTTGTTACAAGCACTATCTTTCTTGCAATGACTATGAAATTATCTTTTGTCTCCTTATTAACAACTATATTCATCAACAAAACAATGTCCATATCTATACAATTCATTCAATACTAACAAACAATGAGTCCATAATCTTGATTAGGGTTTCTCATTAATTTGAATTGGTTGATTTTTTGAATAACGAATCCCTAACAATATTTCTGCTTTGCAAGACTTGTATTTTGTTCCCATACACTCTGTTTCACACAATTATCATGAAATTAAAATTTATGGCTAAATTACACAGTATATAAATTAAAAGAAACATGTCGACCCATAATTGAAAATCTAAATGTGTTTAGTTCCATCACACAAAGGAGTCATTCCTCCTAATTTGCACTTCGTACTAATGTGAATTGGGTTATTACCTAAATAATGTGACTTTATATTCACTACATGCTATTCAGGATCGCTTTGTTGTTACAAGCACTATCTTTCTTGCAATGACTATGAAATTTATTTTTTGTCTCCTTATTAACAAGTATATTCATCGAGAAAACAATGTCCATATCTATACAATTCATTCAATACTAAGATAGAATGCGGTCTATAATCTTGATTAGGGTTTCTTACTGAAGTAAATTGGTTGATTTTTAAAATAATGAATCCCTCACAAAATTTGTGGTTTGGAAGACTTGCCTTTTGGTTCCAAACACTCTTTTTCACACAATCATCATGAAATTAAAATTTATGGCTAAATTACACGGTATATTAATTAAAACAAACATGTGGACCCATAATTGAAAATCTAAATGTGTTTTGTTCCATCACACAAAGGAGTCGTTCCTCCTAATTTGCACTTCGTACTAATGTGAATTGGGTTATTACCTAAATAATGAGACTTTTAATACACTACATGCTAATCAAGATCCCTTTGTTGTTACAAGTACTATCTTTCTTGAAATGACTATTAAATTTATTTTTTGTCTACTTATTAACAACTATATTCATGAAGAAAACAATGTCCATATCTATACAATTCATTCAATACTAACAAATAATGCAGTCTATCATCTTGATTAGGGATTCTTATTGAAGTAAATTGGTTGATTTTTAAAATAATGAATCCATCACAAAATTTGTGCTTTGCAAGACTTGCCTTTTGGTTCAAAACACTCTTTTTCACACAATCATCATGAAATTAAAATTTATGGCTAAATTACACAGTATATTAATTAAAACAAACACCTGGACGCATAATTGAAAATCTAAATGTGTTTTGTTCCATCACACAAAGGAGTCATTCCTCCTAATTTGTACTTTGTTCTAATGTGAATTTGGTTATTACCTAAATAATGAGACTTTATGTACACTACATACTAATCAGGATCCCTTTGTTGTTACAAGCACTATCTTTCTTGCAATGACTATTAAATTTGTTTTTTGTCTCCTTATTAACAACTATATTCATCAACAAAACAATGACCATATCTATACAATTCATTCAATACTAACAAACAATGGGTCCATAATCTTGATTAGGGTTTCTCATTAATTTGAATTTGTTGATTTTTTGAATAACGAATCCCTCACAATATTTCTGCTTTGCAAGACTTGTATTTTGTTTCCATACACTCTATTTCACACAATCATCATGAAATTAAAATTTATGGCTAAATTACACAGTATATTAATTAAAAGAAACATGTCGACGCATAATTGAAAATCGAAATGTGTTTAGTTCCTTCACACAAAGGAGTCATTCCTCCTAATTTGCACTTCGTACTCATGTGAATTGGGTTATTACCCAAATAATGAGACTATATGTACACTACATACAAATCAGGATCCCTTTGTTGTTACAAGCACTATCTTTCTTCCAATGACTATGAAATTTATTTTTTGTCTCCTTATTAACAACTGTATTCATCAAGAAAACAATGTCCATATCTATACAATTCATTCAATACTAACAAATAATGCGGTCTATAATCTTTGATTAGGGGTTCTTATTGAAGTAAATTGGTTGATTTTTAAAATAATGAATCCATCACAACAATTTGTGTGCTTTTGGAAGACTTGCCTTTTGATTCAAAACACTCTTTTTCACACAATCATCATGAAATTAAAATTTATGGCTAAATTACATAGTATATTAATTAAAACAAACATCTCGACGCATAATTGAAAATCTAAATGTGTTTTGTTCCGTCACACAAAAAAGTCATTCCTCCTAATTTGCACTTCGTACTAATGTGAATTGGGTTATTAGCTAAATAATGAGACTTTATATTCACTACATGCTATTTAGGATCCCTTTGTTGTTACAAGCACTGTCTTTCTTGCAATGATTATGAAATTATCTTTTTTCTCCTTATTAACAACTGTACTCATCAAGAAAACAATGTCTATATCTAAACAATTCATTCAATACTATCAAACTATGGGGTCCATAATTTGATTAGGGTTTCTGATTAATTTGAATTGGTTGACTTTTTGAATAACGAATCCCTCACAATATTTCTGCTTTGCAAGACTTGTATTTTGTTTCCATGCACTCTGTTTCACACAATTATTATGAAATTAAAATTTATGGCTAAATTACACAGTATATTAATTAAAACAAACATGTCGACGCATAATTGAAAATCCCAATGTGTTTAGTTCCATCACCCAAAGGAGTCATTCCTCCTAATTTGCACTTCGTACTAATGTGAATTGGGTTATTACCTAAATAATGAGACTTTATATTCACTACATGCTATTTAGGATCCCTATGTTGTTACAAGCACTGTCTTTCTTGCAATGACTATGAAATTATCTTTTGTCTCCTTATTAACAACTATATTCAGCAAGAAAACAATGTCCATATCTATACAATTCATTCAATACTAACAAATAATGGCGTCGATAATCATGATTAGGGTTTCTTATTGTAGTAAATGGGTTGATTTTTAAAATAATGAATCGCTCACAAAATTTCCGGTTTGGAAGACTTGGATTTTGGTTCCAAATACACTTTTTCACAGAATCATCTTGATATTACAATTTATAACTAATTTACACAGTATATTAATTAAAACAAACATGTCGACGCATAATTGAAAATCTAAATGTGTTTAGTTCCATCACACAAAGGAGTCATTCCTCCTAATTTGCACTTCGTTCTAATGTGAATTGGGTTATTACCTAAATAATGAGACTTTATACTCACTACATGCTAATTGGGATCCCTTTGTTGTCACAAGCACTGTCTTTCTTGCAATGATTATGAAATTATCTTTTGTCTCCTTATTAACAACTATACTCATCAAGAAAACAATGTCTATATCTAAACAATTCATTCAATACTATCAATCAATGGGGTCCATAATTTGATTATGGTTTCTGATTAATTTGAATTGGTTCATTTTTTTGAATAACGAATCCCTCACAATATTTCTGCTTTGCAAGACTTTGTATTTTGTTTCCATACACTCTGTTTCACACAATTATCATGAAATTAAAATTTATGGCTAAATTACACAATATATTAATTAAAACAATCATGTCGACGCATAATTGAAAATCTCAATGTGTTTAGTTTCCATCACACAAAGGAGTCATTCCTCCTAATTTGTACTTCGTTCTAATGTGAATTAGGTTATTACCTAAATAATGAGACTTTATATTCACTACATGCTAATTGGTATCCCTTTGTTGTCACAAGCACTGTCTTTCTTGCAATGATTATGAAATTATCTTTTTTCTCCTTATTAACAACTATACTCATCAAGAAAACAATGTCTATATCTAAACAATTCATTCAATACTATCAAACAATGGGTCCATAATTTGATTATGGTTTCTGATTAATTTGAATTGGTTGATTTTTTGAATAACGAATCCCTCACAATGATTTTGCTTTGCAAGACTTGTATTTTCTTTCCATACACTCTCTTTCACACAATTATCATGAAACTAAAATTTAAGGCTAAATTACACAGTATATTAATTAAAACAAACATGTCGACGCATAATTGAAAATCTAACTGTGTTTTGTTCCATCACACAAAGGAGTCATTCCTCCTAATTTGCACGTTGTACTAATGTGAATTGGGTTATTACCTAAATAATGAGACTTTTTATGCACTACATGCTAATCAGGATCCCTTTGTTGTTACAAGCACTATCTTCCTTGTAATGACTATGAAATTTATTTTTTCTCTCCTTATTAACAACTATATTCACCAGGAAAACAATGTCCATATCTATACAATTCATTCAATACTAACAAATAATATAGTCTATAATCTTGATTTGGGTTTCTTATTGAAGTAAATTGGTTGATTTTTAAAATAATGAATCCCACACAAATTTTGTGGTTTGGAAGAATTGCCTTTTGGTTCCAAACACTCTTTTTCACACAATCATCATGAAATTAAAATTTATGTCTAAATTACACAGTATATTAATTAAAACAAACATGTCGACGCATAATTGAAAATGTAAATGTGTTTAGTTCCATCACACAAAGGAGTCATTCCTCCTAATTTGCACTTCGTTCTAATGTGAATTGGGTTATTTACCTAAATAATGAGACTTTATATTCATGATTTAAGGTTTATTATTGTAGTCCAAAATGGGTTGATTTTTTTTAAAATAATGAATCGCTCACAAAATTTTCGGTTTGGAAGACTTGGCTTTTGGTTCCAAATACTCTTTTTCACACAATCATCGTGATATTAAAATTTATAACTAAATTACACAGTATATTAATTAAAACAAACATGTCGACGCATAATTGAAAAATCTAAATGTGTTTTGGTTCCATCACACAAAGGAGTCATTCCTCCTAATTTGCATTTCGGTACTAATGTGGATTGGGTTATTATCTAAATAATGAGACTTTTTATACACTACAAATGCTAATCAGGATCCCTTTGTTGCTACAAGCACTATCTTTCTTGCAAATGACTATGAAATTTATTTTTTCTCTCCTTATTAACAACTATATTCATCAGGAAAACAATGTCCATATCTATACAATTCATTTCAATACTAACAAATAATGCAGTCTATAATCTTGATTAGGATTTCTTTATTGAAGTAAATTTGGGTTTATTTTTAAAATAAATGAATCCCTCACAAAAATTTGTGGTTTGGAAGAATTTGCCTTTTGGTTCCAAACACTCTTTTTCACACAATCATCATGAAATTAAAATTTATGGCTAAAATTACACAGTATATTAATTAAAACAAACATGTCGACGCATAATTGAAAAATCTAAATGTGTTTAGTTCCATCACACAAAGGAGTCATTCCTCCTAATTTTCACTTCGTTCTAATGTGATATTGGGTTTATTACCTAAATAATGAGACTTTTATATTCACTACATGCTAATTGGGATTACCTTTGTTGTTACAAGCACTGCGGAGCTCTATCTTTCTTGTAATGATTATGAAATTATCTTTTGTATCCTTATTAACAACTATATACTCATCACGAAATCAATGTCCATATCTATTACAATTCATTCAATACTAACAAATAATGCAGTGTATAATCTTGATTTGGGTTTCTTATTGAAGTAAATTGGTTGATTTTTCAAAAAAAATAATGAATCCCTCACAAAATTTCTGGTTTGGAAGACTTGCCTTTTGGTTCCGAAACACTCTTTTTCTCACACAATCCTTTTTCATGAAATTTAAAATTTATGGCTAAATTACAACAGTATATAATTTAAAACAAACATGTCGACGCATAATTGAAAATCTAAATGTGTTTAGTTCCATCACAACACAAAGGAGTCATTACTCCTAATTTTGCACTTCGTTTCTAATGTGAATTGGGTTATTACCTAAATAATGAGACTTTTATATTCATGATTAGGGTTTCCTATTGCAGTAAATGGGTTGATTTTTTAAAATAAATGAAATCGCTCACTAAAAATTTTCGGTTTGGATAAGACTTGGCTTTTGGTTCCAAGATACTCTTTTTTCACACAATCATCGTAGATATCTTAAAAATTTATAACTATAATTACACAGGTATATTAAATTAAAAAAAAACATGTCGACGCATAATTGAAACATCTAAATGTGTTTTGTTCCATCCACACAAAGGAGTTCATTTCTTTTCCTCCAAATATGCCATTTCATAACTAATGTGGATTGCGGTGTATTACCTAAATAATGAGGGACTTTTTATACAGCTAAAAAGCTAATCTAGGATCCCCTTTGTTTGCTAACAAGCACTATCTTTCTTGCAAATGACTATGAAATTATTTTT